>LSYV01000053.1:174228-184891 GCA_001584585.1 Gonium pectorale
CCCCCCTGCGCCTGCGTCGCCCTCACCGCCATCCCCGGGACCTGTGCCGCTGTCGCCTCCCTCCCCTGAGCCCGCCTCGCCCTCACCGCCGTCCCCGGGACCTGTGCCGCCGTCACCTCCCTCCCCTGAGCCCGCCTCGCCCTCACCGCCGTCCCCGGGACCTGCGTCGCCGTCACCTCCCTCCCCTGAGCCCGCCTCGCCCTCACCGCCGTCCCCGGGACCTAGGCCACCATATCCTGCGCCAGCCCCGCCTTTGCCGCAGCCTCCCCCATCACCTTTCCAGCCGCCGGTGGCGCCACCGCCTGTGCCCCCGTCTCCTGCCCAACCTTCCCTCGTCCAGCCGCCGTCTCCTGAACCGTCCTCTGGAAGCCCACTGTCTCCATCGCCCCCGTTCAACGCATCACCTCCTCCGCCTTCGCCGGCACCCTTGCCATTGTTGCCGCCTCCGCCTTCCCCGGCGCCGCTGCTCCCACCGGCATCCCCTCCACCGCCGTCCCCTCCACCGCCGTCCCCTTCACCGCCTTCGCCACAACCGCCCTCTCCTCCACCGCCTTCCCCGCCTCCGCCCTCCCCGCCACCGCCGTTCCCTCCACCGCCATCCCCGCCACCGCCATCCCCGCCACCGCCATCCCCTCCACCACCATCGCCACGGCCACCCTCGCCCAGGCCACCGGCTCCTCCACACCCGCCGCCGCCGTCTCCGGCGCCTCCGCCCCTGCCTCTTGGCGTGTTCTTCCCCCCGTCCCATCCTCCGCCTTCGCCTGTGGAAACGGTGAGTTCTTACTCGTAGGGCGGTGTTTGGGGCCGTCCAATTCTTTCCGGTGGGCCCTGCCATTGAGCGCCACCTGGGACTGACCCAGGAGGTGTGGTATCTGGTCGGTTCTGGGCATGTCAGGTTGGGGTGAGAACCGCTCGGTCGGTGTGTACAGGGTAGGGGCACGGGCGGGGCGGGGCGGTACCCGGTCAGGCAAGGTAAGGCCATGTGGGAGCGCCCTTTGGTGACCCAGAAACTTCATGACAGGCATGTCACATGGGAGTCGGTCAGGTCGGGGTGGGTGGGGCGGAACGGGTGTGTGTGTGTTGAAAAGGAAAACGCATACGACGAGCGTAAGCGCGAAAGGGATGGCGTGTGTGTGTGTGTGTGTGTGTGTGTGTGTGTGTTTGGAGCCGGTCGGGTCGGGTCCGGACATCGAAGTCAATTAGATTGGTGCCCGGGGGGGGGTCTAATCCGGTATGCTGCGGGCACTCGCTACGACAACGCCCATACGAAGGGTTCTAGGGGCCAACGAACCCGCCAATAATCCCTCCCGTGTCTCCCCTGCGAAATATATCGGAAGGTGCCCGGCATCGCTGCGGAGCAAAGCAGCCCGCCCCCGCCATCGACCGTGCCCGACACGGATGCTCCGGAGGTTTGTAGTAGCTTCCGCGGCCTGTTGGCGGGCCTGAATGCACATCGAACGTTACTGACCGCATCGCAGGGCGGACACCCCATACCATGACGGGCGCCCCTTGAGCCATGCGTCACAACGCATGGTCCGTCCTTCCGCACATGGATTGCCTTGCATAGATGCCGCAGTGGGGTTCATGCTGAATGCATGCGTGCATGTGCACCGTCCGCTGCGCATAGGAAGCCAGGGCAGCGATTATTTGGCGTCCTCATTTGTTAGCAATACAAGTAGGTGCTCCCCATGTGCGCTCCCCCAGATCACGCTCCTGGGCCCCTCCATGGTGGCCCTGGAGGTGTTCTCGGCCTTCACCGAGTGGGGCGCAACGGCCACGGACCTGCGCGACGGGAAGGTGGCCGCAAGAGTGGTCAGCGGGGTGGTCAATACGTCGGCCGTGACACAGCCAGGGCAGCCCATCCGGGTAAGTCATCGACCGTCCCGAGGAGTTCGGAGACCTGATCTTGAGTCGCAGGCCTTGGCTGCGCTCGCAGGTGGTGTACGAGGCGACCGACTCTGCGGGCAATGTGGCGCGGCGGGTGCGCCTGGTGACCGTTTACGACAGCTGCAACGCGACCAACGAGATCCGCTGCGCCGAGACGCTGCAGTGCTCCGTTTTTAAGACATGCAGCTCCCTGAGTGGGAAGTCTACCGCCGCCATCACCGCCATCGCCAGCAAGACCACACAGACGGTAGGCTGTACACAGTATGGTAGTGGCAGCTGTCCTTGCACCTTCAGGGCCTGCATGAGCAAAAAGCATGGACACTTGAGAGCACATGGGTTAAGGTCCCATGTCACGAATGGGGACCCGAGGAGAGGGCCCAAACCAAGGTTTGCCTCCGAATCGTCGTATGGTATCACGATGATGTGCCAGTAACACGACGCGCCATGGGAAGCATTCATTCAGCACATCCAACGGCGGCACATAAACCGCGTATGCATGGGAGCACTCCCATCACAAGCAGCACGGCAAACAGCTATTCAGCAAGCACAGGCAAGCGCGCAAACCCCGGGCGGCATGGGCGCACAGACGTCACAGATGAAGGCGCAGGCGTTACTTTGCAGGCGGCATGAGAGCATCAGGACCTCAGCATAAAGATTGTACGGGGCGGTAAGCGGTCCAACTGGATGGAACACGAGAGATTTCAAAGCGCATGCGGCATATGAGCGCTTTAGGCGCAGGTGGGACGGGGAGCACTCGCCAGGTAGCTTCGCTGCTCTTTTCGTGCAGCTTCCTGTTTACCGCAACACTCCGGCCGCGGCATACGGAACACTGGCATCGGAGGCGGAGCAGGATCACGCAATCCACATGCGGCGGAGGAAGCGCTGATGTAGGCGGCATGTGCTCTTAGAAGAACTCACCACACAGGCTGCCCAGGGAGGCTCTAGTATTGGCATGGCGGAAGCGCACAGAACCAAGGCATCTAGGCATCTAGTGCAGGACGCGTCCTGAAAGGGAAACGGCAGGATGGAAAGCAATGGGCACTGGGGCTTTCAGACAGCGTAGAGGCATTTCGCCTCCATGCCGGTGTTCAAGACAGGCAGCCGCTGCACTCGCGGCTTCCGTTCTGGGGTTGGTCTAACCTATCTGGCACGCCATGTATCGCACACGACATGCGACCGCGCTTTGCTTTTGCACTCTCCGAACGTAATCAAGACGCACCATAACGGACTCTGACCTCCACAACACTCAGAGCTGTGACCCACTCCTCGCCCACAGACAACTACGAAGCCGCCCGACACCATCGCGCCGGTGGTGACCGTGTCCCCGCCCGGCGTGCCCTACGCCACGCCCAACGGCACGTCGGGCCTCATCACGAGCGTCTACGTGGGGGACACCTACATCGACGCTGGGGCCACCGCAACCGACGAGGTACCGTCGAGCAGCGGAGGAGCGTCCACGTTCGTCAGAGTCAATGTGCTGTCCAGCATTCTCAGCCCCGCTGGGGCCATCGTTTCGGCGGTGTCGACAGATAACCCTACAGGCGAGTTATCCTTTTTAGCGGCGGAAGCGTTTGTGTGAGGAGGTTTGCGTGTAGCAATCACGGCACGCTACAGAACTGTCATTGTACAAGGGGGAGGTTCTAGGAAGAGCCTGCTGCAGCCCGGCCGGCTGCGCTGGGCCATTTATGGGGCATCTACTCACACCGTGAGGCCGGCTGATGGCAGGTGCCGCAAGGTACCTGCAATGCAAAGCGGGAGGGACCCCCTTGCAGTCTGGGCCTGTCGGTTATGCGCAGGGGCTTGTAGCACCCCGAATGATATGCCCATTCCCCAAGAGGTATGTACACTCTTGTTAACAATGCCCGGGTTGTGTTGCCATGCCTTCTCCTCAGGCAATGGCACGTCGAACTCTCTGCCCTACCTCATCACCTACTCGGCCGTGGACGGCGCCGGCAACACCGCCGTCCCGGTGCGCCGCCGCGTCTACGTGCTCTGCCGCCCGCCCGAGTTCGCGTGCCCCGTGGAGCAGCGGAGCGACCCCATGACGTGCAGCTCGGGAGGCATCTGCGGCCTGTCAACCACCACCAGCAGCAACCGACTGGCCAATAGCGGTAATGGCACCAACGGCAACGTCACCGTCATTAACTACCTTCCCGGTGGATCCAGCGACATCGGTAGCATCTCGCTTATACCGCGATTTGTGCTTAACTCGGACCCAGTGATTACCATCACCCAGGGCTCGTCCTACCCAGTCTGCCGCGACGGCGTGACTACTAACTGCGAGCCTGGGGGCACGGCCACGCTGCTGACCCAAGGGGACATGAACGGACTGGTGCGTGCCGTAGTGCGCCTGGCGGGTCGATGGACACACTTTCCGTGCATCGACCATTACTGAAGCTTTCTCCCTAACCTAGTGGCACATTGCAGTGCGGGACTTAGGAGCAATGGGCATAACATCGCATTGACACGAGCATCGCAATGAGCTGCGTTCCCCGCTTGCAGCTGCGAGTTCAATACATCTCAATGTGCCCAGCCGCCATATAATGAAGAATGTCTTCGCTTCCCGCCCTCCTCCCTGCTGGCTGCAGCTGCGCGCCTGCGCGACCGATGTGCGTGACCCGCAGCCGTTCGATGCGGTGGGGCTGCAGTACTGCGCCATCAACACTCGCGTGCCCGGCAACTACACCATCTCCTTCCACCTCACGTGGCCCTCGGTGGGAGAGATCATTGTCTACAGGCGAGTGGTTCGATGCGGTAGCCGTACGTCGCAACCATAACATCGTGAAAAGGCAGATTTTGAAAGTTGCAGCTGCATCGCAGCAATGCAGTTGCCTGGTTCAAGGAGTGGAGTCTGGAGTTCGGCATCTGAGTTTCCCGCACTACGCCCTTCCCCCAGGTATCTGGTGGTGGAGGCTCTGTGCCAGGGTGAGCGCACGTGCTCCGACGGTCGATGTTCCGAGGACTCGGTGTGCACCAGCGACATTGGGTTGACCAATGCGGCTAGGAATAACAATAACAACGACGGCTCGTCCAACAGCAAACAGGGGAGCGCCGTGACCTTCGCTAACGCTGCGCCAGCGCTGGTGCTCAACAGCTCCGACATCGTGGGAGCGCGGGTACGCAAGGGCACGGCAGTGGGTAATAGCTCGGCAGGTCCTTGGTTGGGCATCATCATGATTCGGGCTTTTATGGAACGTCGTGAACTGCGCTCTGCAGATGGGTACACCTGGGGTCGTGTTCTTCGCACAGGTGACACTTTATGCTCGTGGCCGTCTACTTCGCAGGTATCTGTGAGGAGGGGCGTGGCCTACAAGGTGTGCACCTCCGGCCAGTCCCCGACCACGGACCGGCCTTGCGAGACGCTCGGAGCTGCGACTGACGCGGAAGACGGAGATCTCACCAGCCGGGTACGTGTAGCTCCCCTTGTCCATATGAACCACGATTGACAGACTTGATGGTGGAAGGGTAGCCGTTTGTTATGCCTCCAAGACTGTGCTCACCTCCCCTCCCTCCGCTGCTGGCGCACAGCTCGTCGTTGTTCATTCTCCTTTCCCTTCAACTCCGCTCCCTCCGCAGATTGCTCTGTGCCCGCCGGACGACTGCGCCAAGACGCAGTGCCGAGCGCACTGGGCGGACCGCAAGGAGCCCTCTGAGTGCGGCGTGGACACAGTCACCGCGGCGGTGGGCACCACCTTCACGCTGCAGATCGCCGTGTTTGACACAAAGGGCGCCAACGCGACCGCGCAGCGTGTCATTCAGGTGGTCAGCCCTTGCGGCGCCAACCAGAGCTACTGCGAGGTGCCCCTCGCCAGCGGCGGCTCGCAGTACGTCTGCAGCGACGTCAGCTGCGAGGAGCGCGCGACCCTGGCGGCGGCCATGGGTGCGGGCGTGCTCGACACCGCCAAGCCGCGTCTGTTTGTGCTGCCGGGCTCCCACTCTGACAACCTGACCCTCGCGGAGAGCGCCCAGACCATGTTCATGGCGTACGGCCAGCCGGCGCCCGTCAGCCTCGCGCCGTGCGCCAACTTCTCCGAGGGCGTGCCGGCACTGCCGCGGGTGGCCGGCTGCGCAGCCATCGCCAACGACACGGCCGATGGGGACGTCACGCCGGACATTATCGAGTCTATCGCGCCGCTGTGCCCGGCGTCCAGTTCCAGCTCCAATTCAAACGACGGCGAAAACAGCAGTAGCTGCAGCAGCTGTAGCATTGCAGGGCTGACGACGGGTGTCTGTCTTCCGGGCCGCTACCGAATTACCTACAAGGTGGCCGGATCGGGAGGAAGCATCAGTGTGTCGCAGACGCTGGACGTGGCAATTGAGCAGGTGGGGGCCCTTCTTGCGAAACTTCCCTCCGTAGCATGGCGCGGGTTTGGCCATAGACTGTGTGGCCAAGTTTGGATTTGAGAGCACCTGTATTCTTTGACTCAAGCCCAACCCACGAGCTGACGTTATGCCATACTTTGCATCAGTGTGCTCTTTGGCAGTATAGCTTGTACGCCACAATGACGTCATCCCTCCCCCCTCCTGGCCACCTGCAGCGCACTCACACCTTCATTGAATTGAATCTGTTTCCCAATCGCACCGCGGCGGGATCGACCAACTCGACTGTCGCGGAGGCGTATGCGGCCAGCCTTGCAAACAGCGCGAGCGTGCGCTACGCCATCCTGCAGCCAGTTTTGAATGTAAGCAAAAGCATTACATTTGCTCCTTGGTGGAACCAACCTGCCCGCGCACTGCGGACCCTGGCATAGCGTCGTTGATAACAGGATGGCAGACGGAAAAGCCGTACGTGTGCATCATGCCAGGCCCATGGCCGACAACAACCGTGAGCGCTGCGGGAGCCAACCCTTGCGCATGTGCGTATGCCCCTGCAGGCGTTTGGCATCACGGCAGACAGCGTTCGCTCGCTATCGTTCTCGAAGCAGCCACAGGCCACGGCCGTGACCAAGGACAACTCCACGGAGGTTGCCTTTTACGTAGTCAAGGTGCCCGTTCTTCGTAGCTCGCTCCGCACTATAGTGGTTCACGGGGTACATATGGCTGCAGTCCATGGGCATCCGTACCGGGGCTTCGGTCTGGATCCTAGGAGCGCCATGGAAGCACTCAATGGCTCCATCCCTCCGCGGTCCATGGTGCTTGAACATGGAAGCTTGCAAGACACACACTGTGCCGTCAGTGAAGTTGGAAATATATGTTGACGTGCAACCCACAGTGTGCACTTTCGCTCCTCGCCTATGTGACCTCCAACCACGAGCGTCAGCAGTCTTCCCCGCCATGCAAACTCCTCCTGCTGATGTCTGCGCCAAACCCCGCAGATGACTGTCAACGTGACCAGGGGGTCCTCGGACTTCCTGGACCTGGGCGGTGTTGTTCCCGCGGGCAGTCTTTCGAACAGCAGGCGCCGGCTAGGGAGCCTTGTGGCGGGCCTTCCCGGCTGGCAAACGCGGGCGCTGTCGTACGGTGCTGAGCCTGGATCCGCAGACGCAGAGGCAGCGGCTCAGTCCCAGCGGCTGGTGATTAGCCTGCTGCCCGTGGGTGAGGAACGCGACTCGTTCGCCTACCTTGCTGGTGACAGCGATGGGCAGCCGGGCAACCCAGGGATGCCTGAGGAGGGGCTTATGGATGACGTTGAAGACGAGGGCGCCGAAACGGGCGCCCCCGGATCAGCACATGCTGGCGACCTGCCCACTCTGGGCGCACGCGCGGTGCTATTACATGCAGTGTCCAACGGCCTGCTTGGGGAGCCTGTCGTCAACGACCCGCACTCCAGCCATGGAGCATCCGCCGCAACAGGCAGCAGCACGCGCCGACGACAAGCTCTTGAAGTAGCCACTGGGATGTCCCGAGGTGCAGGCGCCTCCTCCTCTGACGCTCATGTCGGTGGCGTGCTGGCGCGCCTGAGAGGCATTGAGTCTCAGCTGGCGCTGGCGCTGGAGTTGCTGCAACCCCAGTCGCAGACCTCCCCGGGTGCAACTGCGTCCGCGTCGCGCCGCGCGCTGCAGGATTACGGCTGCGGCGCGGGGTCCGTGACGGCACCAGACAACTCGTTGGCCGCAGAGCTGGGCCTGGAGTCTGTGGGCGCCATCGAGAGCGTATGCGCCACGCCCACCGTTCTGCCCTCGGACATGGCGCTGGGGGTGCTGGTGGGAGCGGTGGAGGAGGTTGACAGCCTTGCGGCTGAGATGGGCGATCAGCAGGTGCGGCTGCTTTCTGCCGGTTTTATGTGGTCCTCGAGGTCTGAGCGATTAGTGTGTGCAGTATCATGCGCTGCCTGGTTCTCTGAACGGTCATGCGCTTTTGGGCGGCTCACGTCCTGTGTGTGTGCTGTCGGAGGCCAGGCCGTGTAGCGTACATTGCTAGCTGGTGGCGCTTAGGGAAACTGCCGCGAAGGGAAACTGGCGGCACTATCTGGCAGCAACGCCTTGGTGCGACCGCGAACGCTCGCCCGCCCTCCGCACAGGTGTACATGACCACACTACTCCGCACGCTCGATGACGTGTTTTCCGCCAAAGACCAGGTAGGCGCTGTATAACAGTGTATAAAAATGTACGTGTGCTTTGCTCGTCCGTTCCATCCAATATAATGTACTGTGAAGGCGGCCTTCAGCCCACCCACTAGCCCGATGCCGGCCCCTTCGTCGCGTGCGCCCCTCCACCCTTGTCGGGCGCACTGTTTCCCCCCCTGTTCCAGAGGGTCTTCCTGTCCGCACTGACCTCGTGTTTCCAATTCCTCCACAGGTGTACAGCAAGGCCATAGCGGCGCTGTCCACCCAGGCCTCCGCCTCCTACACCACCATGGTGACCACGTCACAAAAGGCGGCGGACCTCATCAACGGCATGCAGGCCGTACAGTCATCCAGCGCGGCCGCCCTGTCTGCCACGCTTGGGCTGCTGCAGGTGAGCGGGTTATAAGCTGAAGGGGGCTGGATAGGGTTTGGGGCTTCAGTGGACGATAAGGCAAGGAGCAAGCGGAAACTGTACACCGCCAGGAGGGCTTTGCACAACACTATGGACATACACATCACGGGCTTCAGGTCGGACAGCGGTTGCACATCCCTTGTTGGGGGCCTGTGCTCAGATGCCGCTGCCCCCGCCCCGGAGCAGTCAACTCTCAACGAGGCGGAGGCCGCCACCCAGCGCGCCATCGTCACGGCCGCGACCGTCCTGGATGGCGTCGTGCAGTATTACAACGCCAGCGACGTAGAGTACGCTGCCTATGTGAGCTGCGTCTTCCTGCGCGGCTCCTCTTCGACGTTCGGATTCCAGACAAGCTGGCTGCAGGCCGGAAACGCCTCGTACTACGCTGCCGCGTACGAGGCGCTCAGTCAGCAGCAAGCTGGGAGCTACAGCCGGCGGCAGCTGCGGGACATTCAGGCCGCCGCAGCAGCCGCGGCTGTAGCTGAGGCCGCAGCGCCTGCTGCGGGTACGGCTGCCAGTTGGCAGACCAGTGACAGTGGCCAAAGGGCGAGGGCACTGCGCATTCGACTGGGCGCTCTGCCTGCGTGGATGCTGCGCGCCGTCACGGGGCTCGCGTGGGCCACCGCCCGCGTCCTGGCGCCCTGGGGCTCACCCACTATCCACATTGGGGCGCCGGCGCCGATGGCTTTCATTGAGGTTGCCAAGCATCCAAGCGGCAGCGGCGAGGAGGGAGTCCTCACACCGCCACTTCGTGGTGACGGCGGCCTCGGGCCATTGGGCTTTCCTGATATCCCCGGCAGCGGCCCCGGCAACGACACCCAAGGGCGGCGCAAGCTCCAGGCTACTGGTGGCACGATTGGCGGTGTGTCGGACAATAACAACACCGTTAAGGGCTACATGTTCAGCAACTTTGAGGGCTACAGCCTGCCCGCCGGTCAGAATTATGACTATGCGCTGTGGGACGTCCGCAGCATTGACCGCAGGCGATATGCCGGCGTGAAGAACAGGGTGCTCGTGGGCCTTCTCCTCCATCAGGTGCGAATCGGGGCGAGCAAGGTGTAACGGCCAAATCGAGGCCTTGGCATCTGGGCGCCCAATCCTCTTGTTACAGTGGTGCGAATTGCTAGGACTTCCGGGGAAAGATACCGCCCCGCGCTGGGAAGTCCCCGGATCGAATCCGGACTAGCGCGCAAGAGGAAGTTACGCCTCCTCACTCCTATGGTGGATGCCCGTGAGCGGCGGCGGACAGAACCCTCGGAGATGGGCGAAACAGAAAACCTCCAGTCGACAAGAGAGGGCGCGCCACAAGCGGCCGGGAGGTCTCACGCGGACGTTCGCTGCAGGAGGGGGAGGAGTGTAACGGCCAAATCGAGGCCTTGGCATCTGGGCGCCCAATCCTCTTGTTACAAGGTGGCTGGCCATTTGGTAGTGGCGGGGTCGGGGCCCGACGAGGGGAGCGGCGGGGAGGCGGAAGCATACCGCGGCACTGCCGCCACTACACTTGACCTCACCGCCTTCCAGGACGGGCCAGCGTTTATGATGCTGGCCGATGAGCGTTTTGGATGATAGATGTTGAGGATTGGGAGGTTACTCTGGCAATGGATACCTCTTAAAGTGGTGCCGCGTGGCTGCCGAGTTGTCTTCGCAGTTGGGTCCCGTGATCTGGCGGGTTGAGCGGGAGGCTGCTGCCTCTGCTCTCCTACCCCCCTTCCAGGCTCCTCCCTGGAGCTGCACAACCTAACGCTGCTGCTGCCGCCGGCGCCATCCGAGGCGCTCACGGCGCAGCCCCCCAACGTGCTGAGCCACGTCATCGGAGGCAGCCCCGCGCGGGTGACGCTGTCCGGGGTGCTCCTGGTGCT
>LSYV01000053.1:184911-234862 GCA_001584585.1 Gonium pectorale
GTGAAGAACAGGGTGCTCGTGGGCCTTCTCCTCCATCAGGTGCGAATCGGGGCGAGCAAGGTGTAACGGCCAAATCGAGGCCTTGGCGTCTGGGCGCCCAATCCTCTTGTTACAGTGGTGCGAATTGCTAGGACTTCCGGGGAAAGATACCGCCCCGCGCTGGGAAGTCCCCGGATCGAATCCGGACTAGCGCGCAAGAGGAAGTTACGCCTCCTCACTCCTATGGTGGATGCCCGTGAGCGGCGGCGGACAGAACCCTCGGAGACGGGCGAAACAGAAAACCTCCAGTCGACAAGAGAGGGCGCGCCACAAGCGGCCGGGAGGTCTCACGCGGACGTTCGCTGCAGGAGGGGGAGGAGTGTAACGGCCAAATCGAGGCCTTGGCATCTGGGCGCCCAATCCTCTTGTTACACAAGGCGTGTGAAGCGCTTTCAGGGCTAGTCCTGGTATCGCTTCAGCCCCCGGATCCGAGGCAAGGACCGGCTTGGCCGCCCGACTGGACTTACGCTGCTGGCGCCCAGCTCGTCGTTGTTCATTCTCCTTTCCCTTCAACCCCCCCGGATCCAGGCCATGATGCTGCACGTCGACAGGCATTCCACCTGTTCCTTAGAAGTGTTTTGTGTTTCCTCTCCCGGTGGGCTTCAACTCGGCGTGCACTCGAATACACATCCGTTCAAAAGTTAATCGCCCTGTCGCGCGGCCTCCCACCGCTCTTTGGCATAGGTCCGCCGCTCGGAGAGCGAGATCAAGTCGACCAACGGCGTGGACGGCCGCATCTGCCGTCGCACTTCCTTTGACGCGCTTGTGATTGGCTGCGACACGGACGAGGCGAACAACAACCGGACGCCCAGCTCTGGGGACCTGGGGGGCATAGGCAACGACCCCATCTTCAACCGGCACAGCGCTTTGTTCTCAGCTGAGGTGGAGCCGGCGGGCTATTACAACATGACCAAGGTGGGGACGTGTCGACTGGACACCGATGGTGCTGTTAAGGCTGGCTTCTGAGCAGCGACCACACAATGTGCCTCTCGCCTCTGCTCATCGACAAGCACATTTGCATGCTCGCATGTGACACAAAGGGCAGCCCATACCACGGTCCGTGTGTCATCGCTGGGGGCAAGCGGATGAACGTACTTGGCCGACGTTGAGCAGGATGCTTCCCCCAAACGTGCATTTGACGTCGCCGAACGCGCGCGCCTCGACTCGAGCATACGCCTGCTGTGCCTGCCCAGGGCTCACCGGATCTCAATTACGCCGGCTACCCATACGGCTTCTTCCACGAGCCGCTGGAGCGCTTCCCGCCCGGGTACCCCGTCCTGTTCGACACGCGGCTGTCGGCTCAGCGCGCGGAGCAGGCAATCAACTACGTGCGGGACGGGTCGTACCTGTCGCCAGCCTTCACAAAGTAGGGCATGGAAAGGCCGGGCATCGGCTGAGGTCGTGCCTTGTACGGAGCTGCGGTGTCCGCGGTGTTGACTGTGTACTTGCCTTCGCTTGTGCCGGCCTGATCCGGCCCGGTGCCCCCACTGCAGGTCCATGCGGGCGCAGCTGGTGACTTACAACCCAGACGCCCAGGTCTTCGGGTACTGGCGAGTCGACTTCACGTGGTCGGACAGCGGGGTGATTGAGGCCAAGACTTCCTTGATGGGCCTGCCCGCTATCAGCTACGGGGACTCCATAACCAACCTGCAGGTGCGCGTTCGGGTGTGTCAATGCGGTAATCTGCCACTGTCCTGTTCCCTGAAAAGAAGTCAGACCGTCGGAGCGGGTGCGACCTGTAATGCTGCAGATGGTGGCTTTCAAGTAAGCCTTTGGCTTGACGAGCTCAAAGTGATGCGTTGCCGTGTCCCTCCAAACGCTGCCCGCAGGTGTCCCACTTCTTGCCCGATTTCTTCCTTGTGATGCTGGTAATCAGCTACTGCGGCATGACCACGTACGACATCTACGCCCAGCTCTACGCCCAGCGGCGGCGGCGACGGTTCATCTTCTACCGGACTGTCCGAAAGGCGGCCCTGAAGGCTGCATCCAAGGCCGCAGGTGCTGGCGTTAAGGCGAAGAAGCCAAAGAAAGAGAAAAAGAATAAGAGGAAAAACAGAGTGGCTGCGGCTGGCCACAGCAAGCGGAAGCTGGCGGACAGCGAAAGCGACAGTGACAAGGGCGGCAGCAGCAGCAGTAGCAGCAGCAGCGATGAGGGAAGCGATGACAGCGACTATGGCGATGGACGGCGCCGAGGCAAGTTATGTCGCGTGTTTAAACATCACGTGCATTTCACGACACTGCAAGGCATGGCGTAGATTTGCTGTACACAGATGTCGTGCGCCCATTCCTAACACATACCACTTTTTGAAGGCCAGCCTGGGCCTGCCTACCTTACTAAGATGGGTTGATACATGCTACTTGAGCCTACCTATGTCTACCATCAACAGCGCTCAGCAGCACGTGCCCCTGACCTGCAGGAAAGGAGAAGCCCTCACATTTTCCTGAATGTCCATAACTGCCCTCCAGGCAAGGACCGTCTCAAGTTCAGGCCCCGAATGAGCGTCAAGTGGGTCCTCTACGAGGCGACCATCTGCGCCCTCATGGCAGCTTCCATTGGCGTCTTTTACACATACGCCGTACGGTTGTCCGTACGAGAGGACTTCACATCGCGCTTCAACGTCTATGACGCCGACACCTTCGCCCCTGCCCGCTTCTTCTTGACCCGGCGCGACGAGGTTGCGGCAGCTGCAGCCGCCAACAGCACCGCCAGCGCCAGCGCCAATGGCACGTCCACAAGCATCCCGGGCGCCGGTGATGCAGGCCGCTGGGCCCTGCCCACGGACTCTGGGCCTCTCAACGATGCGGGCGCCATGTTCGCGCGTGTGGACTCAATGTACAATACACTGGTGACGTACACGTTCTTACAGGTACGGTTAAGGGGAACGGGGACATGTACCAGGGTACGCAGGCTTGAGATGCGTAAGTTTCGCCCAGCTTGCGAGCCCTCTGCTTCATTAAGCAAAAGCCTTCCCTTGCATGCTTGCTTGCTGATCCGCAGGGCCTGGTGCTGGCGATGGTGGTGGTCCGCTGGCTGCACTACATCTCTTTCCAGCCGCGCCTCTCCATCATAGTCGGCACTCTGGCGCTCGCCATGCCAGAGCTCCTCCATTTTGCTGTGGTGGTAATTGCGTGCATCGTCATGTTCAGCATGGCCGCGAACCTCGTGTTCGGCGCCGCGGTGGAGCAGCTGTCCAGCATTGGAGACGCTATCTACCTTATGCTGAAATACGTGCTGCTGTACGACGACGAGGGTGTCTTTCCAGTACGTACGGCAGAACTCGTAGTGCAGGATTAGCGTGCCGTGTATGCACCTGCCGTAACGCATGCTCTGCTGTATAGGTTGTCCGGCAGCCCTGTCCACCTGCGTTGCTGGTTTCGTGGCTCACGCTACCATTCCCACTTCATGTGCTGCCGCAAACAGAGCCTTCTTGCTGGCACAGTCATCAAGTCGACTCCGGAGTGGGCGCTGGCGGGCCTGCTGTACGTGCTGGGCCCCATCTTCTTCCTGTTCGTTTTGTTGAGCTTTCTTTTGGCCATTCTGGCCTGGCCCTTTGGGGAGCTCAAGTTCTCGATTGAGGGCACGCCGGGAGTGCCTCAGGTGCGGAGCGTGATGCCGGGACATCGTTAGAAGGCGAAGATGTCCACCAATGGATACAGATAGCGATTTATATGTTGCGTCCAACGCGCGCGCCGACCGTTGCGCGCCGACCATATCTATGCCTTGCCACGCCTTGCAATACCGCAGGATCTTGCGCGCCTTGCAAAGTGGTTCTGGCAGCGCCTGCGGCGTGGCGCTCCCAAGAACAAGCGCATTATGTTTTGGATAGAGGTAAGACGGTGATTTCACCTTTTCACTGTCTAGGCCTTGCTACTGCCCTGGCCACAAGCCTGCGGGTTCCCGCCAATCTATCTGCCGCTGCGGAAAACAAACGCCTTCTCGCCCATTCCTGGCCCACCCTGCCTCCCTCCTCAGACCTGGCTTGCTGAGACCGAGGAGAGCCGCTTGCTGTTCTCGCTTCAAAAGTCCGTCGCCAACTTCCGCGCGAACCTCATCAACATGGGCAACACTCGCAAGAACCTTGCCAGCGCCTCGCGGGCTGGCGCCGTGTCCGCTTCGGCGATTACGCCTTCAGTCACCGGCCCCGCAGGCCGCTCCATCGCAGCCCACATCAGATCCGCCGCCAGCAGGCCCCTCAGCGCGGTGCGAGATGCGCTGCGGCCCCAATCGGCTGCACCAACAGGCGACGGCGGTACGCTGGCCGCGGCGCGGCGCAAGTCGGTGCTCCGGCTGCCCACGGACACACGCGCGATGGACGGAGACGCACTCAGCGCCGCGCTGCACGCCGTCTCCCGGCAGCGCATCCGCGTGCCGCACGATGTCGGGCCCGATACTAGCACCGCTGCCGGCAGGAGCCGCCACGGCACACGGGATGCGCTCTCTGCAGGCAGCAGCTATGTGTCCGCCGGCGCCGTAGCAGCTGCCGCCAGTGGAGCTACCGCCGCCGCCAGCCGCCAGAGCCACGACGCCGGGTATCGGACGCTGTCAGCCGCGGACTCAAACATCAGCGGCCGCAGCGGCCGGCGCGCCACGGGCACAGGCGACGGCGCCGGGCCTCCGAATGCCGGGGCCCCACGGCGCGCGATCACTGCTAGTGGCGCCGCACCGGTTAGCGGCCGCAGCGGTGTATTCCGCCGCGCCAGTGTCGAGGGCGGGCTGGGCCATGGACTGCAGCGGGCGGCCTCCCGTATCGGCCTGGGTGGTCTGGCAGGCAGCACTCAGGTGGAGAGGCTGCAGCCGCCCTCGGACGCCGAGGCCGGTGCACTAGCAGACGCCGTGATGGCGAACCTGCTATCCCGCTTCGGGCGCTCCGCAGTCGACGTCCCCGGCCTGCCGCCACCGGGGCCGGCAGTCGGCGCGAATGCCGCCGCTTTAGCCTTCGCCGCTGCAGCTGGCGGCCTGCCGCCTCTGCGCAAGCCCTCCAACGCGTCGGGCCATGGCGGCATGAGCGCACGGCGACACAGCGACGGCGATGATGAGGCGGGGAAACCTTCCTCCGCTGGCACTGCCGCTGGTACGGATCCTGGCCAGGCATCGGAGCCTTTCGGCTCCAGGCCGCTGCCTCCCGGCAGCGACGACATTTGGGCAAAGCGCCTGCCGACCGCAGGACGGAGCCGCCATTCATCGCGACCGGCGTCTGCCAGCCAGCGCGAGGCTGACGACGCCGCCAACGGCAAGTTTGCGGGGGAGGGCGGCGGCGCGGACAGCCTGCCGCTCCTGGGCTCGCCGTGCGCTGCGGCTTCAGGCACCCACCTGCGGGAGGCCTCCGGGGTAACCCTGGCGGCGAGGCCAGCATCATCCGGTCGCCTCACCTCTCCACAAGCCAACGCCGGCGCTGCGCCGCCAGCGTCGCGGTTTATGCCAGTTTCGGCGCCCCTGCCGCATTCAAGCCTCTTCATAGAGGAACCAGACAAGGACCCGCACGGCCCCAACAGTGGCGAAAGCGGTGTCGGTGGCGAGGGTGGCGACGGCAGTGGACCTAGTCGGCAGCGCTCCTCCATTACGGCGCTTCCTCTACCGCCGCTGCCGCCGGCGGTTCCGGGGACGAGGCCGTCTGCGCTGCGGAAGGTGCAGCCCCGCAAGTGGGCGACCCTGTCTGATCAGCCGATCGAGGGGAGCGAAGGTGCCGATGCGGAGGGTGCGGTGACAAGCCGCAAGGGCTCAGTCCTAAGGGCGTTGAGTCAGCTGCCGGATGGGCCCAGTGCGGAGGAAGAGCTCAAACCGGGCACCTATGTCACCTTCGGCTTCAGCCCACTGCAGAAACAGGGCAGCGGGAGCCAGGGCACCGAGGGTAGCGGCAGCGGTAACCGCAGCGCCAGCGGCTGGGGCAAGGACAGTCTTGACCCTGGCCGTGGTCCCACGTCACTGGATCTGAAGGACGCTTGGCGGTGGCAACAGCAGCAGCACTCCGCGCAGTCAGAGGTGCAGCAGCCGCAGCCGCCAGTGCAGGAACAGCAGCAGGCGCGTCGGCCGTCGCAGGACAGCAAGGGCAGCGGCAGCGGCCAAGGGAGAAGCCAGCACTCCGCCAGCATTCAGGGCCAGAGCCAGTCGGGAGAACCGGACGCTGAGCTACGTGCACGCATGTTGGCGTTGCACACGGGGCACATGAGGGCTTGGCCAACCATGGTGAGAAGCACGGCAGACAACTTCCAAGTGCTTCCACCGCCGCGCGATCCCGGTCCTGCAACAGGCAGCGCTGCCGCCGCCGCTGCATCACGCAGCCGCCGCAAGCTGTCTGTCGAAAGGGAGGTATTGATCGAGGAGGAGGAGGAGGAGGAGGAGGAGGAAGAGGAAGAGGAAGAGGACAAGCGGGACAAAGATGAGGAGCATGAGGGGCAGAGGACAAAGGGCGGCGGAGTAGAGCGTACCTCCGCCGGCCCCCGCGCGACCGCCTTACTGCCCGTCGCCGGCAGGCCAGGTCCCGGGCCGGTGGCCGAGGCGCTGGAGTCGGTGGTTGGCCAGGCGCTGGCTGCGGCGCAGGTCGGCGCGCCCAGGAGCGTAACCATCTTTGATGTGACCGCCGCTGCCGCCTCCGCTCCGTCGCCACGCCCAGGCGCTGACGGTGACGGCGGCAGCCTGCGCATGGCAACGCTGCCGCGTCTGGGATCGCATGAGGTGCAGGCCGCGGAGCTGGCGGTGGGCGCGGCGGAGGAGGATGCGGTGTTTGCGCACCTGGTCGCGACGGTGAAGGCGCTCACAGCGCACCTGAATGCCATGCTGGCGCAGCTGCTGGCGGCTGGGCGCGAGGTCGAGGTGCGCTTGGCTCTTGGGTCAGGGGCAGGAAACGGGAAAGCAAACAGAGAGCGCCCGTGCAGCGGGCGCCCCCCTCAGTTACTTGAACCGATGATGACCCACCCCCCTCAACTGCTTGCTGGCTGTCTGGGTGTCCCGCCTTATATGTCCCGCTTTTCATATGTCCATGTCCAGGAGATGGCAGAGTTTGTGTCCGAGCTGCTGGCCATTGCTCAAAGCGCGTCCGACCGGGCCGCCATGTGGTTGGCCATGCGGCGCCTGGTGCGCTCGCAGCTCGCCGAGCGGCGGGTGCGCCTGCTGCCTGACCGCGCACGGGAGCTGGAGCGGCCCTTGCCGCCCCTAGAGCTTCCCGGCCACTCCTCGCAATGGAAGCGCCTCCGCCTGCAGATGCAGGCAGCGGCGGCTTTTGGCCGGGGCCCAGCGTTGGCGCGTGCGGCCACGCTTGCGCGCGCCGGCACCATTCCGCATACATCGGAGCTTGTCTCAGAGCTGGTGCATCAGGAGGCGCGGCAGCGGGCAGCGGCCATGGAGGAGGTGCAGCAGAGGCTGGGCGGCGCTCTGGACCAGCAGCCCTCCCTGCGGCGCCTGGCGGGCGAGGTGGCCTCGCAGGTGGTGCACCGCGAGTCGGATGCGCTGCGCGCGCTTGCGGCCGCAGCTCACGCGGAGAGCCACGGAGGAGCCCCTGACAGCCCTGACCCGCTGTCTCGGGGGCAGCGCCACCTTGGCGGCATCGGAGCTACGACGCTGCTGCGGCAGCGGCGCGGCTGGGGTGCCCGCCGACGGGCGATGCAGGCAGCTGAGATGCGGCAGGTGGAGCAGGAGCAGCAGGAGACGCTGTTGGCGATGCTGGAGGGCCGCATGAACAGCGTCTCGTCGCCCTCGCCGCACGGCAGGCTGCTGGTCGGCAGCCCACACAAGGTAGCCCACACCCACGCCGCACACGTCGCCATCGACGACGAACCCGTCAGCCGAGTCGGATCCGCCCAGCGTGTGGACGAGGACACCGAGGCCGCCGCCGCAGCACTATTCGGCAACCCGCACGTCGGCACCGGCGCCCGCGTCCGCGTCGGCACCGGCACCGCAAGCGCTGGCGGCGCTCTCGTCGAGGCGTCAGGGAACAGCGCTGGAAGCGACGGCCTTAGCAGGCTGGCGCCGCCGGTGGTCGCCCAGATGGACGGAAGCCGGCGCGGTTGGTAAGGCGGCGCTGCCGGGCGTGCGCAGCCAATTTGAGGGATAGGGACTGGGGTGCTGGAGGACAATGTCGGTTGTTCGGAAGGTGCTTGACTGCACTATTACGCACTTTTGGTCGCGGGTCAGTAGAGCTTATTGCAAGGGATGTCGCACATGGCGTTCACATCGAGACGGAGGGGCGGTTGCCCTTGCAGCAGCGGCTGTAGGCGGTGTTGTAGGTGCACAGCGCGTTTTGTCAGCCGAGCCTGACTATAGCATTGCGTCCCATGTCAACTTGTTTCCTGCTGCAGTGTGCAATGCCGGCCAGATGCCTGAAGTCGACACAAGCACTCGCAGCCCCATCTGACTGGACACGTCCGTGTGTCATGCCAAACCGCGCCGCACGCATCCCCGCTCGTCGAAATGACACGGCATTGCATCACCGCCTGATTGTCACGGCTGGCACGCGGCGTGCGCCATGGACGATACCTTTACAAGTTGTTCGGACGTACGGCAGATCTTGGCACTGGACATGCGTCTTAGTTCAGCGCTCGCGGATGCACGTAGATACATACAGGAGATTTTTATTTGGACCAAGGCATTGCACGCGTATGTGTCTTCTACGACAATGAGCCCGGGTTGGAGTGCCATCCCCATTGACTGACGCCCATGAACCGCACAGGAATAGGGAAGGTGCATTTACCCTAGTTAGATGCACGCGGTGCATGCGTGGCAGTTGGTTAGTTGCGTGACAGGCCGTTGAACAGTCCTTGATGTGACCTCTCGGTACGTGCAGCCCAAACAGGCTGCGTCGTGTCTCATATACTTCTCACACTTGTGTCTCGTGCAATGTCCAAGATGTGGCGCCATGCGGGCGCGAGATGATGTTGCTTAATTCAGTATATCTGCAGATACCACCACTTTGCACGCATGTGTCGAAGTCGTGGTTTGTGCAATGCCTTACTATTGTTTAGTCTCGTACTGGTGCCCCTCGCTGGCACATGAAGATCGGATGCGCCCGCGGAGTGCGCAGCTGACCTTAGCAATGTATTACCGTGTCCAAGTCTGCAGGAGCCTTTCGGAGCCCAACTGCAGTACTGTGTGCGAGCGAGTGCACCTGCGGCGACAGGGTCTATGTGTGGATTTCTGGCGCCGTGGGATGTAAGATGAGTGCTTCATGATGGTGATCAGGGATCGCTGTCGCGAGGCATGTGCACGATTCTGGGGTCGACATCATGGCCCGACCCCGCACCCATTCACTCGCTCCATTACTAGAACTTGAAGAGGCCAGCGCACAGCCGCAAGACGGCGTACTGCAGTCCTCGCTGCTGCACTTATTTTGCACACCGCGTTCATATCCATTGGTCTTCATTTGCACGACGGCCGTGTGCATCTCCCGGTTGGCCGTAGGCCGTACAGTTGTACTCAAAATGCGTGCGTGGATGCCCCTTGCACGGTAACTCACAGACGGAACAGAGGATCCGTGCAACCGTACGGCATACGACACTATTATGGTTTGTAAAGCGTATAGACCGCTACTGGCAATAGAGAGCTTGAGCAAAAGCTGAACGCCCGAAGTCGACGCAGCTGCTTGATGTAGTACCTTCCAGTAGCCGGCATGCCAAGGTTGTTCGCTACTGCTTCCAACTTGGCCGGTCAGAAGCTGCAGATTTTCCAACCGCGAACCATTGGCGCCACCCGGCTGTGGGTGACTGGGTGGGTGTTCGAAGGGTGGAAGTGTCGGGGCACAGCTCGGCGAGGAGTACGGTGGACGAGCACTCAAATCGACTCTTGCTTTGTCGTGTTTTCCAGTAGGGCGGACGGGTACAAAGCAAGACAGGCGATGTTCCTTCCGCCCCCTACCCAAACGAACGGCGTACCAGCTCACCCGGTTTGCCGGACTCCACCTGTTGGACTGCTGGTTGCCAGGGTTGCTCGCGCAGTGTTGTCGTCATGGCCACTGGTCCGACGGCGCTCAGCGGTTACCAGACCTTCGTGCGCCCAGCCCGCCACCCGGCCGTATAAAGACCTGAGAGTGACTTGAATCAGATCGTTAGCTGTGAGCAGCAGTAAGCTTGGCTGTACCATGTCCCATGGTTCAACGTCACTGGCTCAGCCCCCTACGGCATGCCACGTACCAAGCCGCCCCGATTGGAGTCGACTGTAACCGACCTGGCAGGAGTTTTTACTACAATAAACAACGGGTTGCAGCACGCGGTGGCACGGTAGCCTGAGAGGCAGCCTGGAACAATATAAACCGCATTATCGTCATGCCCTGTTCATGGCACGCAGACAGCCTCTCAAACCCGTCACTTCCATTACTGTCACACCTGGATCTTTCAGGGTTGTGTTCAAGCCATTCCTACATACGGAACCTACGGTTGGCTCTGCCAAGTCTGCCAGTCACTCAGCTCCAGGTTTCAGGCCGACTTGGCTGCAGCGTGAGGGCACCCGGTGCCAGATGCTCTGAGCAGAGAGAAAAGCTTGGCAAAGCCCTGCTTGCTGCCGGCTGCGACTGTGCAAAGGATATGGGTGAAATGCAGGCCGAGAATGCGGAGATGAGGGCGCGTCTGAGACGCGTGCGTCCGCACACGCCAACCAGCCACGTGACGTTTCGTTTAACAGCCCCGGTGACATCAAAACCAAGGACAACAACGATTTCTGACTTTGTTCCCTCTATTCTTTCTACTCTTTAATTTTTCCAGGTCTGTATACCACCGGCTGGGCGGGCCGGGCGCACGAAGCTCTGGAGCTCTGGTAACCGCTGAGCGCCGTCGGACCGGTGGCCGTGACGACAACACGCAGCTCAACCTTGACACCTTGCAGTCCACCAGGTGAAGCCCGACAAACCGGGTAAGCGGGTGAGTAGGTCTTTGTGGGGGGCGGGGCGAACATCAGATGTCTTCCTCTGTACCCGCCCGCACTACTGGAAACTGCATCCCATTGTGTGTTTAAAGGTGCGAATGCCAATAGGACATCAGGCCAAGCGGTAAAGCAGCAGACGGGGCAACGAGAGCCAATGCCTGGAACCGCAGCCCCGCTACTGCCAAGTATGGCCGTACGAGACGGCCAGGAGCACACAAGGCCAGCATGCAAGGCCCTTTGAGTACGAGCAGGGGAGATTACGAGTAAAGAACAACTGACGGCATCCAGGTGTACACGCTGGGATCAGTTGGAGGGTTCCAAGTTCCACACGGATGCAATCACTGTACTGCAGTACCCGTGCATACCCCGTACCATGGGTCGCAGCTGCAGAGCTAACCTCCGACTTACTCCTAACTGCTGGCGTTTCCCAGTCATAGCCAGAACCGGACCATTCACGGTCATTGGCCCTTTACCATAAGCGGCACGCGTGACGTCCAATAGTTAGCAGCAGAAATTTGCACATAGCTAGCAGCAAGACTGACCTGCTGTGCCGTTAAGAAAACGGGGACCGTTAAGCTGCTCTACACCATGCAATGCACTAAGACCCTCGTTCTCGACTCACACCCATTATGACAAAAACTTTAGTGATCAAAGGACTTAGGGAGGTGTAGCCTCACCATGGTCGACTCCGCGGGCTGACCTTCTCGACGAGCTGCTCGCCGTTTCAACGCTCGAAACTATGAGCGTAGGTCGATATGCGATGCTCTTGGCCATCGTGACCAGAGCGCAGTCCCGCGGGGTCCATACCGGAGTGCTCCTTAAATTCGCAGGGCTCCGAGAATGAAGTAGTATTTGCACGGTTGAAGTCCCTTCAGGACACGGTGAAGGGCTTAAGGCCAGGTAAGAGCTCGCCCCGACGGGCGACCCCTCCTAAGGCCTACTAAGGTTTTGGGCGTGTTTCACAGGGAAGCATGACACCACGGTGGTAGCCGTCGTCCAGGAAGTTCTTGGGTACCTCTCGGCCTGCTCGGCACAGGAAGTGGTGAGGTGGCGGCCGATACGTAGGGCAATATGGCGGGAACCGGCTTGAAAGCCCCACCCTTGCCTTCGCGCCTGCAGATCAACACCGCGATCAAGGTACTGGAGGATGGCATTGTCCTCAGCCCCCAGGCAGGAACAATCCTGCGGCTGGAGGTACGCGGTGCGGGCACAGGAAACAGCGGCGGTATGACACGGCTCGAGGACTCCGTGCACGGCGCCGCGCATGCTTGCGTTGCCTTTATCAACATTCTAAGCACTTGCACGGTGCCCTTCCTTAGACTCGGAAACCTATCCGATGCTGTTGGCCGGACAGCTGCTGGCTATCAGTATACTCTGGCCCAACTTCCGGACCCCGGCCTGCCCTGTCAGGGTGGGCTCAAGTTGGTCCTCAAGCACCTCAAGGCAGCGCCAACGCTGCCTGCGGTGGCTGGGCCGTGCGCCCACATCCTGGCAGCCGCGACCGCAACTAGCAGCGTGACGCAGCAGGCGCTGGCGAAGGAGAAGGTGGGTGCGGCGGAACTGAAGCTTGCATCAAGCTAGCGCCAGTAGTGCTTCATGAACGCCAGCCGTGCTTTATGCCGTGCGATCCGGCAGTACGCTTGGCCTGTCAAAGGCGCCAACGAGGCGTGTTTTGTCCCGCGAGTGCAGGGCCTGGGGCACCTCCTGCTGACCACCTGCGGCCTGCACGTCCGGGATCCCGCCATCGCGGGGCCGCTTTGCGAGGCCATGGCGCATATCAGCCGGAACCCCAAGGTGGGCTGGCACCTGTTGTGGCTTGGTGTCGGGGCTATTGCTGCTGGGGCATCGGCAGCGTGCGGCCATGGTGAGCTTGCAGCATTGCGTCCTGTTCATGGGTGCTTCCCGGCCATCGATCTTGCGGCCCACTGGCACAATAGTAGGTGCGTGCCCACCTCTCCTTTGCCGCACCGCATGGACCGGGTGCCAGGCGCTGCCTTAGCCGACTGCTATCCAGCCACCAAGCGCACAGTGCATGCGCCGGAACGCAATTGTTGCTCGAGGCGACGAAGTCTGCGTGCGCAAGCGATACGGCATGTATCGTGTCTGCCAATCCCGCTTGCAGGGCGCGGCGCAGCTGGAGTGCGACGCGCTGCTACCGGTGCTTCAGGAGCTGCTCGTGACCTACTTGGGAAACTGGCCCGTCTTTGTGAGTCCCCACCTGCACAGGAGGTGTCCTTTGTTGCATACCGCATCAGCAAGCTTGGCTTCCACACATGCCGCCAGTTTGCGGCAGGCACGCAGCTGCGGCCCATGCTGCCATCCGTCCCCTGCAGTCTTGGTCATACACGCCCCTATATGCAGCTTGGCAGTGACGTACTCCACCGCAGTCGATCGCTCTGTGCTGACAACCTTGGCACCTATGAACTGCAACTGGGATTGTGAAGGAATCCATTATTGGCACACACAACCGTCAGGGCTGGTCGCTGAAGTTGATGAAGAGCCTGGCCAAGTACGAGTATGTACACTTCAGCGTAGGGCCCGGCGCTGTGAGCTCTGTGCTGGCCGCCGCGGGCGTGCGCACCGTGGCGCGAGGCGGCAGTGGCATGCTGTCGTCTACGGGCGAGGGCGTGCGGCTGCTGCTTGGAGTCGCGAGGGTGCTGGCGCGCATGCCCGAGCAGAAGAAGCTACTGAAGGTGCAGAATGGGGGCGGCCCATATAGATACATTTTGACTTGCACGATGCGACGCGGGAACACCTTTGCCTGCAGCCCACAACCTGCTTGTCACGGGAATCCTTGCCAGTCACACGTAGCCCATGCCCAGCAAACGGTGGCCTTTTCGTCAAGTCCTCGCCCATCTGCCTCTGCATTGTAATGGCTCTACCCTTTCTACGCCCTCCATGTGTACGGTGTACCTCCCTCGTCATTGCAGCGCGTGAGCCGCACGCTGTGGCTGCTGTGCCCACACGTGCTGGTTCCCATGCCGCCCCTGGAGCCGTTGGTGGGGTTGCCGCCCAAGGACGCGCCGCACCTGGCCGTGGCAAGCGGTGAGCGCCAGAGCGTGCGGCGTGCGGCAGGGGCGTCTGTCAACGGCCATCGTGATACTGACAGCTGGGGTGTCCTTAGCGGTGGTCATGAGCTTGTAGCAGTTCACGGGCTGGCGGCCGTCCGGCCTGATGTGTGACAGAGGGGATGCATGCAAAGTGAAACAGTGCAAAGCGTTTGCCGTGCCGTGCATCAGGAGCCGACCGTGCCTCGACCGGCACCTATGCCGGTAACCGACCCATTCCTGCCTTCGCGGCCGCTAACGTGCCTCTCCAGCAGCCGAAGCCGACGCGCTGCGGCACCAGGAGCTGTTTCCGGAGGAGTATGCGTGGCAGCAGCAGCCGCTGCATCCGCTGCTCGCGTCGCAGCAACAACAGGCGCAAGGCGGAGGCGGAGGTGGAGGTGCGGGGCCGCAGCCGGCTGGCACGCCTCCTGTCACGGTGCGGGTAACAAGGATCCGCAGGCTTGGGGTCGTGTACATTATACTTCCTCACGGGTTGCGAACGCGGCAGACGGTGGCGCATGCTAGCTTTCGTCTGCTGAAACAGGCGGAAGTCGTACTTGGGACTGTCGACTTCACATTTCGCATGTCTGCCGTGAAGCGCGTGGCATCAGTGGTGCCTTTCTGCTTGCTACCTCTGGCCAAGTCCATTCGCTACCAGACTGAGTACGACGCTCCCGGACCCACAGATCCGGCCAACGTGGTACCCAGCTGCCCGGCCGCCCTCAGCCTGGCAGCTCAGCCGCTCGCTGTCCGGCTCGGGCGGGATGGCGGTCGGCAACAGCGGTGCGGGCGGCGACATATCGGGAGGCTCGCAGTCGGGTCAGGGCCTGGGCCAGACAGCAGAGCCCTTCCATGGGTATGGCACCAGCCTCGACTGCGAAATGATGGTGAGCGCGGTTGGTGTTACTGGGTATGCTTAACACTGAGGTGCGCCCTCAGACTTCTGTGGCTCCAGCTTTGGCTTCCTGCGCGCCTCGGCCGGCGTTTGCGGAAGGATGGTCGTTGGGGCAGTCGTAGAGCAAAGCACGGGTTGCATGTCAACCGGCAGGCCTGACCGAAGCTCATCGCGACCCTGTCCTCTCTGGCTGGCGCTGCTACAAAGCGCAGCACTTCCGCTGTCTGCGCGTGGCGGCGTCGGCATCGTGTGGCCCAAAGACAATATGGCGCTTACGTTGCGTGCGTCGGCTTTGGGCTTGTTGGCATTTCGAATCCTGTGGCTGCGCATACTTGAGGAGCCGGGTTCTAAGGCAGGATTCCTAGATGGCTCGACCTCGGCCCTTGCCTCGCAGCTGCACGACCTACAACGCATTGCCAACCCCCGGACTCTCGTAAACCGAATCGTCTACCTTAACACCAGCGCCGTCGTCGCCGGCGCCAGTGCCAGCGGCAACAACACCCTTCCCGTTGGCAGTGGAAGCGGCGGTGGTGGCAGCAGCGTTGGCGGTGGGGGTGCGGCGGTGTCGGGCAGCTTTACGTCCACACCCGAGCCGTCTTCACCCCTGCCAGGGCCGCAAAGGACCTCCGGTACGTTGCAGGGAGGTACTGAATTTGCGTTACACCTGGAAGTACCCGGCGATCTGCACAGCAACTGGAGGGAAATGTCTTTGCTCCAACTGCTGCCTTCAAAATGCTGCTTGGTATTGTGCAAGGGCCCATTCTGCACGCATCGCACCGCCTGGGCAGCAACAGCTGGAGGGCTCCACGGTACTCGATTGCTGCTGGCGTATGCAAGACCTAAGTATTGTTCATAGGGCACAGTCCTGATGCTGCCGGTGCGTCCGTCGCTGTTTCGTGCCAACAGGCTCCGGGTGCTCCACGCCTGGCCCCGCGTCTCGGCCCGGGTCCGCACCCAGCGCAACCCCAGACATCGCCCGCCTCTCGCTCGCTGATCCAGGTGCGTTGCTGCCGACCTGCTTGCAATGCATTGTCGTCGCTTGCGCACCGGCATCTCACCTTCTCAGCATGGAGCGCCAGAAGTGTATCGTCGCTTGGCGCCCTTTCACATTTTAACCAAAGTCAGCGCCGCGTTCGACAGCTGGCCTCAGGGGGTTGACCCAGCAACTGCTGCACATTCGCGCGAGTTCACGCGGCTCTGTTATTCGTCATGCGCTGTTGGAATGCCACAGGCTCGCACGAGGATGGCGTGTTTCCCGAGTCCATGCCGCCCCGAGCATCCTCGACGCCACCGCTGGAGCCCGTCCGGCTGCCCGACATCAACGCTGACACCTGGATGCGAACAAGTAATAGCGGCGCCGCAGCGTCAGCGTCGGTAGTGGCGGCAGCGGCAGCGGCCAACCGAATCGGGCGCCGCGGGACGCCGCCAGGCGGAGGCGCGGGCGCTGCCGGCCTGCTTGGCAGGCCGCCGACACCGCCCCCCGGGCCGCCGGTGCTGACGTTCCACTCGTGCTTTGAGTGCGGGAACCTGCGCTGCGCGGCTCAGGTGCGTTCAGCCACTGACTGCTGCAGGGTGCAGGTTGTCTGGCTGTAAACATGGAGGTGTTGTGGATGCGGTTTGCTTCGTTGCGCGCTCTGTACGCGCCAGCGTTCGGGGTCAAGAACGAGTATTTAAGCGCTGACTTCGGCAAGCGCAAGCCTGCTGCTCGCCTCTGCATGCTCTCAGGGAGGGGAGGGCCGGGGGGGGATGGAGACCTAGCGATTTCAACCGTTGCGTGGGTAGGTGGGCGGAGGCTGGGGGAAGGCGCGCAAGGAACGCGATCGCTGTTGGAATGTGCTCATGCGCATCCTGGAACAGTATGTGTGTGACAGGGACGGTGCCGCTCGCAGGTGGGGCCGCGCGAGTACGACCTGTTCCTCGCCCCGGACCTGAACGACCGATCCGAGGGCGGCAACTTGTGCCAGTGGTTTTACTTCGCTGTCACGGTGCCGCCCGAGGCATGCAGCGGTTGGGCGACGGGGCCGTCCTTTTACGGCCAGGGCCAGGGGGGCTCGCGCGCTGCCGCAGCCGGTGCATCCAGCACGCCCAGCGGCACGGGGGGCCAACAGTCATCCTCGTCATCCTCATCGCTGGCGCTGCATTCGCTCGGGCAGACGCTGGCGGCGGCGGACGGCGGCAGCGGCAGCGCGGGGTTAGCGGCCGGAGGCGGCGTCAGCGGGCAGGCAGCAGGCGGACTCGGGCCGGACATCAGCCCCGGCGGCTTCAAAATAAACATTGTCAACCTGCGGAAGAAGGAGTCGCTCTTCAGTTCGGGGAAACGGCCAATCATGTGCCTTGCAAGGCCATCCTGTACCGCAGCGGAACTCCAGGCTACTGGGGCCGTAACGGCGGTTGCGACGCCTGGGCAGCTGCCGCCATCCCGGAGTCGGCCCTCCACGGCGCCGCCGTCGCCCGCCGCCGATCCAGGCGTCTGGTTTCGTGCGGGCTGCAACATCAGCTACTACCCGTCCCCATACCGAGGCCGGCCGTCGGCGCCCGGCGAGGGCGCTGCGGCGCGCAGGGGCAAGAAGGTAGGGGGCGAGCGGTCTTTTGAGGCGGGATTTGCCGAGATGGTGGGATAATCAAGGGGCCTGGCAAGGCCGTGCCAAGCCACACCATTACCGTATACCATTTGTGACGGGTTACCAGTCGCGGGCTAACCATAACATACGGGGTGCTTCCCTTCTTGTGGATGGCTTGTGTGACGGCATCCAAGTATCCATGCCGCTCCAAAATACCGTGTCCTGTGCAGCTATCCGCGGCAGTCCTAGCAACAGCAACGGCCCTCAACGGCGGTGCAAACGGCATCGCTGCTGGCGGAGCTGGGCTTGCCGGTGGCCCTGCCGCCGCGTCGTTGCCGTCGGTGAGCCCGGCCAAGAAGACCAAGGGCAAGGGACCGAAGGCCGCCGCCGCCGCGGCTTTGGCGGCGGCCGCCGCCGCTAGCGGGACGGCCTCAGAGCTGGCTGATGGCGACGCGGCCCCGAGTGCGACCCACACAGGCATCGGGCCCGGGCTGTACTGCGCCACCTTCACGCTTCACTTTCCCGTACCGGGGACGTACTACGTCGCCAGCTGCTATCCGTACACATATACGGACATGCAGGTGTGTGAGCGTTCCGCGCGTCGCCCGTGTCTTGCGCATTCGCACTCCTTTGCCGGTGTGACGGCTTATACGCGCAAAAGACTTTCCACTGTACGTGTACAGCGAGTCGGTCAGGGCCGAAAAATATGCTCGCCGGTGTCTTACTCAGGTAGCTGGCACATCCTCGCACATCCTTACATGAACTCGGAGCACGAACCTGCTCGCTGCGCCGCCACCATCAGCCCTTTCAAAGCCTCCGTCAGCCCCGTAAAGCGACCCTCGTTTCCCACCCTCGTTTCCCGCCCTCGTTTCCATGCACAGGAACACTTGGACTCGCTGCAGCGGCGCCTGGCGGCGGACGCCGCCCCCGGTTCGTCGCCCTCGCCCTCTGCGTGCCTCGCCCCGAGCCCGCCGCCGCTGGTCCGCTCGCTGCTGTGCTACACGCTGTCCGGCCTGCGCGCGGAGCTGCTTACCATCACGGACTGGGCCTGTCCGCTGGAGGCGCTGCGGCAGCGCGAGTGCATCTTCATCACGTCGCGGGTGCACCCGGGCGAGACGTGCGCCAGCTGGATCATGCAGGTGGGAGCGATGGGCAATCCATCTCTAGAGTCCTTTGTGACGAGTATGATGAAAGTAGTTAGGTGCCATGCATCGCCATGGGGCCCTGGAGAATGTGGACCCAGAGGCCTGCTGATGAGCGGTCAATGCGGGCACGGTTAGCGCCGTGGCGTACCCGGGTACGGCATGTACGGTAACCAGCCCCAGCATCACACCGGGTCAGCTCCTTGCCGTCGCGTGACTGCTCTCCCCGATTCGGCGTTACGCGTTACGAAACGCTTCCCCTCTTCGCTACCCCCTGCTCCCCGCCCCGTGAACAGGGCCTCCTCGAGTTCCTGCTGTCCTCCGAGCCGGCCGCTGCCACGTTGCGCAGCTCCTTCGTGTTCAAGCTGGTTCCCATGCTCAACCCGGACGGCGTGGTCAATGGAAACTACCGATGCAGCCTTGCGGGGGTGGACCTGAACAGGTGGGGGAGCGGCCGCGCGCCAAAGAGCCTTTCTCACCGCAGAGGTGTTGCCACCTTACACGAGTCGGCCCAAGCCTGCCTTTATCTCACCAGTGGGGAAGCGGAGCGAGAGACGTCTTGCTCCCTGGTGGCCCTACCGCGACCGATCAGAGCGCCCATTTCTGATGGCCTAGCCCGTATGGCCCCTGCGCGCAGTGCTCGCGATCCCACGGCACTGCGCCGGTCTGGGTGAGTGCCTGCCCCCTCCCTCGTCTTCTCCGCAGGGTGTGGGACCGGCCGGTGCGCGGCCTGTATCCCACCGTGTACCACTCCAAGCGCCTGCTCCAGCAGCTGGCTGCGGCGGGGCGGCTGGCGCTGTACATCGACATTCATGGGCACTCCACCAAGACAGACACGTTCTTCTACGGGTGTGCTCCGAGGGGCGTGTGGAGGGGTAGCTGGCACAGCGTTGAGGGTAGCCATGTGCTCAGACCCCAAAGTCGGGAGGTAGATGCCGTTTGACACATAGCTTAAGGCTGCGATACGTGTTGCGGACTCATAAGCGCAGGTGCTGTGCGCCATTGTATCGGCGTGCGCTGTGTCGGGCACTGAGACCCATGTGGGCTATGGGGCTAGTCTTAATGTTCGCGGGGATGGGAGTGCAGCTGAGGATCGGAGCCGCTCGACCAATACATATCCATCCCAATCCTTATCTCTGCCTGTCCAATGTCTATCCCTCGTCTCGTAGGTGCGAGCCGAGCGCAGCGGCGCTGCAGCCCACAACCAGCAGTGCCAAAGACCGGCCCGCACCGGCGGCCTCGGCGCCCGGCTGCGTCGCCCTGGGTAGCGCCGGCCCGCACCCCATCAACGAGCCCGGATTGGCATGGTCTACCCAGCAGCCATCCGCCGACGGCGGCGGTGTGGCGGGCGCTGCAGGCCCCGGCCTTGCAGTGCAAGGGGCGGGGGTCAGCGGCAACGGCGGGGCTGCTGGAGGGGCTGCTGGCGTGTGTAGGGGCGGGCCCGGCGTGTTCGCTCAGCCGGGCGCCGCCTCTGCCTCGGCAGTGCCACTAACCACCACGGGTCCCAGCCCGCGGGCCGCAGCCCGGTTGAGGGTGCGCATGCTGCCTTACCTCACCGCCCGCATCTCCTCGGTAAGTGACCATGGACGGGTTGCTGAAGTATCTTGGCTTCACACTCACGCGCAAGCAGCTCAGGGCGATCGGCATTGAAGCGGAGCGCTGCATGTTGAGCGCCGTATTGCGATGGACAGGCAGCTCTTGGGGATGAGACCACGCGGCTATGCCCGCGAGGCAGTGTTTGAAGACCTCTGTGGCTGCTTGTTAAATTCCGTGTGTCGGCAGCTCACGCGCATGCAATGGCATTGCGCACATGCCCTGTCCCTCACCCCTCGTCACGCCACCCCTTCTCACCCCTTCTGTTACCCCAGGACTACAGCTTCTCGAAGTGCAGCTTCAAGATCCGCAAGGTGCGCCCGACTGGTTGAGCTTCGACTTCGTGGCCGTATCCGAATAGGCACGCTGACTACGTGTTGCTGTATCTCCCGGGGTGGCGTATCACACTGCGATGAAGCGTGCCCGTTGTAAGGTGCCGGCCGAGCCATGATGCGCGCAGTAGTGCCCCTTTTGTCGACGGACATAGAGCGCAAAATGGACCGAACGAGGGGAGATGGCGGTGTGCGCGGCATTGGCGGACGGCACGGCTCTGGTGTTGCCCGTTATCGCCGGCAGGCGGACCAGCCGCAGAGCAAAAGGGATGGGGCGGAGGAGGGCAGAGTGACGGGAGGGCCCAATAGCCCAATACTTGGCTTGACAGCGCGCAATCCCTCCATTCTGCTGGCTAACTTGGTACGATATTATTAGGCCATGCGTGGAAGATCAGGTGCGTACACTCCGGTGACAATGTGGCCTGCGCAGCGGAGCCCGTGTTTGTTACCTTGCAGGGCAGCCTTTTGTTGCGCGCCTTCCTGCCGCATGACGGGACATATCACGGAGTCCTTTCTTGGCCCCGGCCCTTGCTACGTGTGTGGCCCCCAAGGCCTTGCCGTCCGCTAACCAGGATTATTATCTATACCGCACCATGGGGTCCCACCCTTGTTGCCCCTTGCAGCACTCATCTCCTCTTCCAGCCAAGCCGTTCGCTATCCACGGTTGTCCCCCGCATCCGTCCGTCGCACCGCATCAGCAGATTCCGTCCTGCCCCATGTTTCGCCACCTCCCCGTCCAGGCCAAGCTGTCGGCTGCCCGTGTGGTGGTCCACCGGGAGCTGGGCGTGGCGGGCTCCTATACGCTCGAGTCCAGCCTGGGCGGCGGCTCTGTGTCGGGGTCACACTTCAGCGTCCGCGACTACCTGGCCATGGGGGCCAGCCTGGGCAGGTCTGTGCTTGGTGTGTAGCCAGCTGGTCAGGAAGGAGGTCAGGACATTAGCACCAGCAGCCACCAAGTGCAGTGGGCGCCCGTCGGGGCTTGGGCAGGGCGGGAAAAGCTGGCCAGCCTGAGCAGTTGGGTGCAACCCCAACAGTCAACAGCCCCATGAGCAGTGGACGCGCGCAGGAGGCCCTCGGTGCTGGGTCTAGGGCTGCGAACGCGGGAGAAGCACACGCGTGCCGCCTGCGGCCTCCGTATGTCGTCCGCCTACTCGGGCATTACGTATTTCATTATACTGCCTGTCCGGCCCTACTGTCCCACGTGCGTCATCGCCCTGCCCCCGCGTTCTCCGCCCGTCTCCCGCAGGGCCATCTGCGAGCTGGCGGAGGTGGACGACATAGCGCTGCTTGAGGAGATGCACGCCCGGGTGAACCTGCCGGCCCTGTGACCCCGAGGGGAGAGCAAAGAAGGGGAACAAGTCGGAATGATGTGACGCCGTGTCGGATTACGGGTCCCGGTGAGAAGTGCCTGCCGCCGCTATTGTATTGCTCAATGTGTGCCTTGTTAGCGTTGGCAAGGCCAAAGCAGCGAGAGGTTCTGGTCGGCTGGCGGTGACATGAAGGGCGTTGTGTGCTGGTTGCCATGTAGAAGTGCCGCGTATCGGTCGGCTGACTCAGGCTTGGCTGGGGGCCGTCGTGGTTGCAATGATTATGCGTGCAACTGTGTGTCGGTATCACCTGCTGTGCAGCATGAAATGCAGTGACTTATAGATGGGGCACGGGACTGCTGCTGGTGGCTTGCAGGCGGTACACTTATAAGGCAGGTCAATGCCTGAGACTAGGGGATAGTAACAGACGTGCGTGCTACGGATTGCATGTCTGTGGTTGCACTTGGATAGAGCTTGGAGTACGCTATAAATGGTGCGACGCTGCACTTGGTCTCGTCGTACGGTCCGCGTTGCCTTCGCAGCTGCTTTGCAGTCGTTCGGAGTTTGAGGGACAAGGAGGTCTTCTTTGTGGGGTCCGGGTGCTGTTCATCTGGTCGAGAGTCTTGGCTCTAGTGTCAGGCACGAACTGTTGGGTATTCCATATGCACGCGGTGATCACGTCATCTTGATGGTTGTTACGTACGCCTTCTGCAGTTTCTGCAGTCCATTCATCCCTTTACTGCTGACGGTGATCCTCTTGTTTAGAACTCATGGCAGTTGGCACGGCGCTGTCATGCACTGCCAGGCACGTTCAATGGACTGCCGAGGTCGCCTCCATTCAGATGGCGTGTTGGCTCACCCGTAATATGCGCTGTGTTGAGCCGTGTTGAGCGCCATGTCTAAGCCCCACTTGCAAGTGCCAGGTTCCCAGTCATACATCTATTCCCCAGCTCGCCGCCATCACCGCAACCGCTATGCACAGTGTTACCTACAACTACTGTGAGGCCGGGAGCGAGCTCCCTCGTCTTCTGGTGCACTGCGAGGGGTGGACGGCACGAATCCCAGCCGCCACTGCCGTACCTCTCGAGTGACTCCCCTCTTCGTCGCTAGATATGTAGACTTGCTGCTGACAGTATTTGTGGGGTTTCGAAACAGCCATCGGTAGAGGCCGAACCCTAGTAGCCGAAGCTCTACAACCGGCACGTTAGACGATAGAGGAGTATCGATGTTACGTTTTGCGAGCAAGACGCCTCGTAGCATCTCCAGGACCTGACCCACAAGAAGCAAAGTCTTACGCGGCGTTGCCGCGGATTGTTTACCCTATCGCTATCAGCTCTTGTCATGACTTAACCTTAGTCGTAGGTCATACCGGGACTACTGAGACGGCGTGATGCGGCATTCCGCCGGTACCGCCCATCTTGGGCAGCGTAACCGGGGGGAGCGCCTGAGTAACAAAGGCTGGAGCATGGATTTGCTTGCGCTCCCGAGGAGAGGTCTCCCCTTTGCCATGCCAGCGCCGTCGAGCGCCCCGGCTTGGGGCCCCGCTGTCACTCGGTGTCCAAGGTACTAGCCACCTGACTGTCGTCCACTAGCTTGCCTGGGGCTTGCTGTTCCAGTGACATCCCCAGAGTTCTTACTACTTGGGTCTCGCGGTGCAGGCGGGAAGTATCACAAGCCGCGGAGAAATCTCCCGCGGTCCCAGCGCGCCGGCAGCCCGTCACGACACCTGAGGGTCTGTGCTGCATGCCTTCGGTCCTTGACACCTACAAGACGCAGATCTCAGGCCTCACTCCCACCTCAGCAGGCGCTTGCCGCATTGTTTCCACCCGCCGACGGCATGCCGCAAGCCGCAACGTTGCCGCCGGCGCTTCGGCCGGTGGCAACGCCAGCGGCGACGGCGCTGGCGGCAGCGGCGCAGCAGCCGCGACTGCGCCCTCTGCGCCCGCTGATGCGGCCGTTGCGCACGTTGCCGCTGCGGCGGTGGTCAGCGCCGTCGCCTCGGCAGCGACTCCGCCGCCGCCGCCGCCGCGCGGGACAGCGACGCGGTTGCTGACCCGCGCGCTGACCCTGCTGCGGTCCCACCTCCCGGCGGTGCTGCTGCTTTACGCATTCAAAGACGGCGTATCATTCCTTCTCCATCGCGTAGCCCAGAGGATTACCAACCATGGTGGGTGGGTTACATGGGTAGCTGAAGATGGATTCCAGCCAGGGGCAGAGCCCATGATCCCGCCTTGCCTTACCCTACCTTGCCGCCAGCGTGCTTTCGGACGGAGCACACTCCGCACTTTTCGCTCTTGCGATCTGTTTGCCCCTGGCCCCGCGCAGTTGCCGAAGCACTGCTTGGGACCCCCACCTCAACGGCCGGCAACCCCTGGTGGCTCTACCTGGACCAGGCGTTCATCCGCGCGAACCCGGGTGCGCGGAAGGGGGGTAGCTGAAGTGGGTAGTGATGAGCACCGGACGCCAGCGCGTGCGCGGGGACGGGGACATGGACGGGTACAGGCACGGGAATGGCGGCCTGACTGCTGCAGGGTCCTGGGGCATCTCGCCAAGGGCCGTTGCCGCCTAGACGCGGGGCGCAGGCTTGCGGCTTGCGGTGCTGCAGACTACTTGGTGTGTCCCCTTTGCAAGGCAAACGGCTTCCTCGCCAGCCCCGGCCCCGCCCCCCCTCCCAAAAACAACCAGGCTACGAGGTGCTGGTGGGGGCTTTCTTCCTGCTGTTCCTGCCCTTAAGCATCGCCCTCAACTCCGCGGCGTTCTCGGTCGCTGTCCTGCTCTGCACGCCCCCCGAGCTGCGCGCCCTGGCCGCATCCAACGGACCCTCCGACGCGCCCGGGGCGGCCGCGGCGGCCGGGCCGGCCCCAGCGCACAGAAGGGGCGCGGCGGGCGCGGCGGCCGGCGTTCCGCATGTAACCCGCAAACCAGGTAAGCGATGGCAGGAGGTCGCGTGTGAGCAGGGGCGGCGCACCCAGGGGGTTGCCCTTAGCACCCGTAGCCTCTAAGCGCTTGGCATCATCCGTGCATGTTGGCTGCCCCCCTGCTGGCCTACATCAAACCAGGAGGGTCAGACAGGGGGGGGGGTACAACATTTGTTGGCAGACCCCATGATACATTGCTTGCCAGGGGTCAGGGACCGACGACCGACCGACCGTACGGCGCACACTTGTACGGCACGCACCGCCGTACACCGCCCAATACTTAGTCTTTTTTGACGGGAATTGGACCGTTCGAAAGCTCTCGCCACGCTCCATTTATATATGTACAGAAATATGTACAATAGTCAGGCACTGCGTCGGGGTACGGGCCTACCCAGCAACGCTATCCTCCTGCGGATGGCCCCCTCCACCACGCCCTCTAGCCCGGCCGCGTCCTCCACCGCGCCCTCGAGCCCCGCCGCTCCCAGCCGACAGTGCCATGGCGGGCCCCTCGCCTTCGGCATGGCCAGCGCCGCCCCGGCCTCGGTTACGGCGTGCACCGCCGTGCCCCCTGCCACGGCCGCCGCTACCACTAGGCCCAGCACCCCCACCACTCCCGCCAGCGCCGTCATGCTCAGGACCCTGAGGCTCGCCCGCGGGATCAGGGCTCGCGATGACCTTCCGCCAGAAGCTCGAGGCGCGCTCAGCAAGCTGCGCAGCCCCCTTGGCCAGCTCAGCGACCCTGGCCGCAGCCCTGCCACCCATCTTCTCTGCCTTCAGCACAGCGTCAAACTCCCCCCGGCTCATCGCTGGTCATCGCGTCCCGCCTACTCGTATTGACTTCGCTACTGTCCGATTTGTTCCCTCACCGTCGTTGATGCAGGCGGACCGCTGCCGCTCTTCTCTCTCGAGGATGACCCCTCGGCGGCCGCGCTGGCGGACATTGGGATACAGGCCGTTCCCCATTCGTCGCTGCCGCTGTCGCCGCCGCCTCGCCACCCCGCGGAAGGATCCAGCGCCGACGCCGCCTCCGCCTCCGCTGCGGCGGCCGCGGCGCTGACGGCGTCGACGCTGCCCGCTGAGCGCGCAGCGGCAGGTGAGAGCGCGCGTGGAGCCATCGCGCCATTCTGTGGTGACGGGACCGTGGGACAGCTGCTGGTGCGTTCGCTGCCGTTACAGAACCTGCCACTTCACCCGGCAGCGCTTCCGATCACCAGCTGTAGCTGCTGTCTTGGTATCTGGGCTTGGAGGGTGGGCAGATGGGCGCACGCAAGTGACCGACATTCACGCCGCACCCTTTTCGCGTTCAAACCCAGCCAGCCGCCTAGGTCGTTTGCCCCAGCGTCCAGCACACTTTCAGCCATCGGCGCCTTAGCGTTGTTGATCCAACCACCCAGCGTGCCACGCCCACCCGCCCTGCCCCCTATCCCTGCGCGTTCGCCTGCACACGCCCACTTGCAGGTGCGGATAGCGGCGGCCCTCTGAACACGCTGCGCGCAGCTCTGGCCTCCATAGCAGCCGTGCTCCCTGAAGCGCCTGCCTCCGTCCGGCGGGTGTGGTGGGCCGACATGCACCTTAATGCCCGGGCGCTGCCCCTACAGGTGCGGACATGTGTAGTGGGTGACTGCAGAGGGTGGGGCGGGGGCGGATCGCAGCGGTAGGGAAGTGGATGTGAGACCGCAGACGGGCCGGGCGGGCAAGGCGTGGGGCGGAAAGTGCCAGTTGCTCTTGGCGCTCCCGGGCTGCAGGGGCTTTGACAAGTCGTAGGACCGGCGCTGTGGCGTACCCTACTGGACTCAGGCACAGCCACCGGTTGGAAGAGGGGCGGTTGGCAAGCGACGGGAGTAGCAGATCAATCGTTCCGTTGTACTGAGGGAAGTAGCTGTTCCAAAGATGGCTCGCCGGCCGCGCCGCCTCAGCCCCTTCCCGTCTTCACGCCCTGCCTTTGACCTCACAGCCTCCACCATTCTCCTTCCACTCAATTCGCGCACCTCCTCCCCTCACATTCCACACAGGGCCTGTGCCTGCTGGTGCTTCCCGCGCTGTGGGCCGTTCCGCGGCTGCTGCGGCTGCAGCTGACGCTGCCGGCGGCGGCCCTGGAGGGGCGTACGGGCCGCGACGCAATTGAGCGGTCGGGCGCCCTCATGGGCTCCTCTCTCGCCGCCTACGGCATGCCATTCGCGCTGCTGCTGGGGGCGGGACGGCTGCTCGAGTACGTCCAGGTAGGGCACGGTTCCAGATTCAGATCTGGATCTGTAAACGGTTGTCGTACAATGGATACACTGGTGCCGCGCCAACGTAAGGAGTGGCAGTGTCCGGATGGGGTTTCAAAGGGCCAAAGCCTTTACGCTACCGCCCTGACCCACGGTTCATGGACCCGCGCTCGCAGACGGTGGCCATGGCGCTCATCCCCCCCCGCTGGTGGCGCGATGTGGTGGAGGTGCCGCTGCTGGTGGCGGGGGCCTTCCTGCTGGTCAAGGCATGCGTGGCCAGGTGCGTGGTGGTGCGCGGAGAGGCTGGCATTGGTCCCCTAGGGGACGGGAGGGCCCGCCTGCTCGTTACCTTCGCCCGCAATGCCTTGTCCAATGCGTAGAGGTGGCTCCAGTACGTATGTTCGTACAGGTTGCTCCCTCTTCTTTCTTTATAGCTTTCTATTATGCCATGCACGCTGTTCCCAAACTGGCAACTGGTTTGTTTCCATGCATGCTGATTCTTGCGCCTGCGAGAGGCTTGCTGCTCTATACGTTTTGGTCACAAGTGCATCGAAAGGATCTTCACCACTGTGCATGTCTCTTTCCGGGTGTCCTTCCGTGCGCTTAGCGATTGCACCCGACGCCACGTGCCTCTGCCTTGGCTTGCCACAGGCTGCAAGACCTGCTGCCCCTGGCGACCTACATGGAGCTCGCGGAGCAGGAGGCAGATAGCCGGCGGAAGCAGCAGGAGCAGGTGGCGGCGGCTATGCTGCTCCAGGAGCCGCCGCAACAGCCTCAGGCGCATGGGAAAGAGGCCAACGGCGCGGCGGGTGCAGGTCCGGCCCTGACGCATGCGGCGGCAGCGGCTGTGGCCCCGGCGGCTGCGTAGACCGGCTGCGGCGGGTCAGGGGATGGCGTGCCACGGGTTCATCCGTGCAGTTCGGCCATAGCTGTGTCGCGCTGATTGCTGTTTGCGGGGTGTCACTGGTGCTGTTTCTTAACTGTACTGATGACGCCACGCCAAGGAGGCATGTAAGAAAGTGTGTGGGTGTGCGAGTGTGCGTTGCGTAACGTTGTGGTGTCGGTTGGCGGTATTCAGAGGTTGATGTCGTGGCGTTGTGGTCATGTAGCGCTGCCGAGCTCACGGTGGCCGCATAAGCATGACAGGGACTGGCATGGTACGGTACATCAAGCGCTTGGGCCGGTCGGTTTGCGCGGTGTCAGACCCGCAGAGAGTGTGTATCCATCAAGCCGCCAGATGCTTTCAGGGCCACTGTAGTTATTGGGCTTGGGCGATGCCAGCAACTTGTGCTTGCACATGACCGGGAATAAGCGTTCGCATAAGCGGGGCTATACATACATCCGGTCTGACTGCAAAATGGTCAAACTCATGGCGTCTTCGTTGCAAACCCAGAAAGTCGATTTCCAATTCACCTTGTTCCGCCTACTACACAACACCCTGCAATACTGCGTCGCTGCGCAACTTAACACCTGGATCAGAAGTATACAAACGTGCACCTTCAAGCATCAGAGCTTAGCGTTCACGGCATGAGAACCTTCCCTAGCAGCTGCCCTGGAAAAGGTTCACTGATTGGAGCAGTACCGAATGCACCATGGACCACACTATTGCACCCAGAACCCGCTTACACTGATTCCGTATGCGTTTTCCTTTTCAACACCGATTCCGGTATCCCTTTGAACAAATACGTGATGCGGCCTTGTAACATGGAGACCGCCTGAACGTGTGTGTGCATGCATGCCCAACACATCCTAAGCGGTCGAGAAAACTTCAATTATCTCCAACACTACAAAGCACCTAACCACACTGACACAAAAACGCCCCGCTCCCGTGCCCGCTCCCGTGTACATGGTGAGCTATTGGGTCGCCGGCACGCGCAGGTGCCTTCACCTCAACGCGCCAACGCACATTGACACTCCGGCGGCGAGCGCCCAATACTGCACCGCCTGACGTTTACCGGAACACCTTCCCCTCGCCCAACATGTCACAGTCTCAGTGCCACCCAGAGAAGGCCTGCACTCTACGCCTAAAGCACATGCTGGCTTGCCACGCCACGGGCTGCGAGCAGCCCCCCACCACACCCACTGCACGGCTGCGCAAAGCAATCTATCAACTGGCCTGGCTGGGATTGATGGCAGGTGGAGGTATCCGGCCAGGGTCTTCCCGCCCTAATCCAAACGTCTAACCGCGATAATCGCGGATCGATACATGTACGAAAGCTACGACAGCGCCGAGGCGACGTCACACCCGAACATACGCTGTGCCGTACACTGACTTTCGTGCAGTACAGGACGGCGGCGCTACTGATCTTGCCGCTTAATGTAGTCCATCACAGACTCGCTAACTTTGACCACAAGCCGGACGCCATACCATACGCCACTTTTAAGATACCCGCAAACCCTCGACCGCAAACAGCCGTTCGGCCTGCTCCACAAGTGAACGAAGGAAACCGACCCAAACCCTAAAAGTCAAACGACTTGCATGAAGACACCCCAACCATAAAGGGCAATGCGCCAAGCGGGTAGGGGGGGACATTGCATTGATTCTTATAGGCCGAAGCTTGCATGCCGCAAGACTACTGCCGCACAGCGATTCATCATACCGGGCCAGGTGCGCACCCGATTCGCCCAGAGCGGGCATTGATCTGACATGTGCCAGGCAGGATTGAGTTTACGGGATTTTGATCAGGCAAGAGAATCCCACGGAGGGCGCCCTGAAGATACGAGTTCCTGTAGAGGGTCCAAGGGTTATGGAGAATCTCCACACCTCATCCCACCAAACGCAATGCCAGGCTCAAGAGACCTTTCGCGGAAGCTGAGCACGCACACAAATACACCAACACGCAACAATCAGCACAGCTCCAAGCAGCGCGGCTCAGCGGTCCAATCCCTTGGCACCAATGGCACACATGCGGGACCGAGCTCGGAAGGTCCAACATGGGTCTGCGCGCTCATCAGACCGATTCACCGTCTCAGACACCACAATCCTCCGACCAGCAATCACCTCGCAATCGCCACTCAAGGTAACATCAAAAGCCGGCAGACCAAATTAACTACATATCTAATGGCCTGACAGCTGAATGCCACGGCGACCAGACCGGCGCTTGTCGTCGCCCAACAACCGCCCTTTGCACTTCCAATGCAGCACTTCTGGAGCCCATACGGCAACTATGTCTGAACGACAATGCACCAAACCATGCCTCTCAAGTGCTCGTAGACACAAATAGCTGACGACGGGCCCCTTGCGACCTCCACTTTGCACGTTGTTAATGCACGGGCCATTCCAGTTCTCCAATGGACGCCTGGACCTACTCCAGGAGTACTTCAGGTTGTGATCTTTCTCTCTGTGCAGGACATAAGGACGCAGGGACACCACGCTGCCTACCGGCAGGGGCTTGCGAATCAGCAGCAGCAGACGAAATAAGTACGGGGTGGACGAGAACCAGCTCCCAGACCTAGTTCTAGTGTGGCGCTTACATTGCGAGGGCAGCAGTGGCCGACGGAACGGATCACGGCGTGCAGGAAGGCACCGACATCGGCGCCTGCCGCGACGACGAAGGTGCCGTGAGGAACGGGGCCAGCATGTCAGCTGCCCGGATGCGGCCAAAGCGCAGCGCCAGCTGCTGCGCGGCTACAATTGCTGGGCTGCCTGCAAGGCGCGCTCCGCCGGCGTGCAGGAGCAGCTCCAGGATAGCGCAGTTGCCCTGCAGGGCCAACGGCAGGCCGGTTCGGCGGAAGAGGGTGAGTTCCAGCAAGGGGCCGTGTGCCCGAGAAGGCCGACCACTGGCAGGGCCGTATGCGCCAGAACACAAGCCGTAAGGTCCAAATGGCCGGTGAGCGCTCGTAGACCGCCGCACCGCGTTGCCGTTCCGTCCGAAGAAGCTCATTGTCATAGTGCTTGCAGTGGAAGTAAGGATCGCCAAACTTCGGTCCCAGCCCCTGCCTAGAAATGGAACGGAAGGATCAGCCCACCTGATACGCGGCCTCAGACAGTGCCATGCCGCGACCCTGCAGCGGGTCCGCTCCATGACGAAGCAGTGCAGCCACCACCTCAATCCGCCCGCCACCGGCCGCCGCCACCAGCGCCCGTCCTAGGTGCACTGCCACGCCCGGCGCCGCCACCAGCAGCGCGTCAACGACCCGCGGGTCGGCAGCGTGCAGGAGCTCCGACCCACGGGTCACGTCGACCGTCGCGCCGCGCCTCAGCAGCAGCGCAGCCGTGTCGGCATGGCCGGATTGGCAGGCGGCCAGCAGCGGCGAGCCGCCGCTGTTTGAGTGATCTGTGACCGAGAACGCCGATGATGGAGGGCAGGGCGGAACCGCCGGCGAGGAAAGCGCCGCCAGCGGCGGCAGCAGCAGCGATGCCAGAGGGAAGGGCGGCAGGGGCTTCTGCGGCAGCCGCGGCCGCGTGCGGGGCAGTGGCGCCAGTGGCGGCGGCAGCGGGGTGAACGGCTGCGCCGACGAGTTCCGGGGTGGCGGAGGCGGGGTCACTTGACCCTGCAGTGGAAGGAAGGGCGACAGCGCCTGCGACGGCGGCATGAGCGGCTGCACCGGCTGCGAGCGCGGCACAGACTGCTGGTGAGGTTTAAGCAGCGTCCTGAACGCTGCGGGCGCCGTGTGCGTGGCGGGCTTGCACGGCACGAGGTCCTCAGCCATGGGCCCCGGACCGCCTCCGCCGGGGGCTGCAGCTGCGCCTTCGCCTAGCAGCCCGACTACGTCGAAAGCGCCGGCGGCGGCGTCGCCGACTCTCTCACGTCTGGGGCTGCGCAGCTCGCCGCCGAAGTCACTGCTGCGGCGCCTCCGCTTGACGCCGCCGCCGCTGATGTGGCCATAAACGACATCGGTTTCTACCAGCGCCATGGCAAGCGCTGGCGGCAGGGGGGCCAGTGGGAAGGCAGCGCGGCCTGTGCTAGACGCTCCCTGGACTGGACGGGGGCTGCTGGGAAAGGCCTCCGGCCAGCTGGGTGGTATGACGCCAACCGTGGGGTCGGGTTTCGGAGCGCCGTTGACGGAGGCGCCGGCGTCCAGCAGCGCCTCCGCTATAAGGATATGGCCCCTGTGGTTGAGCGGTGAAGTAATCCGTGAGCGGCAATGTCGTGGGAAGGGGCAAGGTTTACATGGGAAGGAAAGCGATTGCCCGCCAGTCGCCATATGTGGTTGATAACTGGCAAATGGCAGGGCGCAGCGGCGACCGGAAAAGGGCACCAGGGAAACGTCCGGACCAGAACCGGACCACAAGGTAAAACTATGTGACAGACGACGGGACCCGGTTGTACCAGACACGGCAAGAAACGATGCGGGGATGCCGCATATTGACACACTGGAACGAGTGCAGGCAGCCTTACTTGCGGCATGCCTCCGCCAGTGGGCAAGTGGCCTCTCCTCCGTCAAGCATGGTTGGCGAATTGGGGTCTGCGCCAGCTGCCAGCAGGGCGCCCACTGATTCTGCACAGCCGTCGCGGCTGGCAGCAAGCAGGGCCTGGCCAAGCTTCTCTCTTTGCACAGAGCATCGGGCGCTGGGTGCCCCCCACGCTGCAGCCAAGTTGGCCTGAAACCTGGAGCTGACTGGCTGGTTGGAGGCAGACGGTTGGGGGGCAGCTGGGCCACGCTGCAAGTCCGCGGGCCCGTAACTTGTACTCATATCCTCGGCGCGGTGTTGGCCTGGTTGGACGACCTCACGTGTGGCGGCCGGGAAATCAACGCCGGGGCTGTGAAACGACACGCCACGTGGCTGTGTGGCGCCCAACTGCGAAGGCGAAGCCACGCCCGGAAGATCGCTGCACTTGGCAAGGAGAGCGCTGGGTAGGGTCTTTGGGTGGATGGACGCCTGCGGAAGAAACGGCAGGACCAAGACTGGAGGCAGGTCTAGGAGGACCGCTCGCAACAGTTTGAAAACGCAGAAGTAGACAATTATTACCGTGCGTTAGTAGGCTGCATGGCCTGTGCGAAAAACGACGCCCGAAGGGCACAGACAGACGGTTCCTTTCTAGTCCATGACGCAACCGGCCGACGCACCTCCGTGTGCGGGGCTGCCATGTAGCCCCTTGTCAGGCTAACAGGTTCTTGCTAGAGTGCGACTTGGTTTGGGAAACCTCAGAAACTCCTGGCCATGCGCCTCTTGGTCTCCCAGTCAGCCCCGAGTCTTTCCGGATGAACTACAATTTGAACATTGCTGTTGTAAGACACTGAGATTGGTTCAAGAGGTCCGAGAAGTGTCAAATCGAGCTTGTTCGCTTCTAGGCTACTTACAAGGCTGCTCGCTTCTCCTTGCTTACCAAATGGCACACCCCAAATCGTCAAGGTGCCAAGACGCAATTCGTAGCACACGTGACGACGTGAGCTAACAGTTGCCGGGCTGCAACCCTTGTAAGCAGCAAGTGGGAGGAAGGGTAGGGCAGTGTAGGGCCTAGGCGGTAACTCGGTAAGAACTGCTGCCTATTGTGTAGGGATCAGACACATAGCATGAACCGTGTTCCACGGGGCTACGAGGATCCGCATACCGGTACACGGCAGTGGGAATTCACAGCAACAGCACGTACTTCGGAATCGAGGTAGACCGCTAGGTACTTAGGACAATATGGGTACATCTCATGCGCATCGGCGAAAAGAATCCCTTTTTGCGGTCGTTGGGCCGACAGTACCGGATTGTTGAAGTCACGGTGGAGCGCAGAAGTTGCGTCAATTTTTGGTAGTGTTTCCTTCGAAATATTAAAATCACAAGTGCACGGGCATGAACATGCTCACGAAGCGCGCGCCCAACCTACCACGCCGCTCTGCTGCAAGCAGCGGCAGAGGCAGCAGCGTTAAGCGGACTTGCAGGGCAGTTGCCGTGTGCGCGCTTCCAGGGGACAGGCAGTATGATGCGAACGATGCCGTCATCAGCAGGCGCATTCTCATCTCCGCGGCCTGCGCTTCAGCCATATCCTTGATGCAGTCAGGTGTGATCTCGTGTAATGATCCCCTGTTGAGTGCAAGAACTGCGCTAAAGCCATGCATTCAATAGCTAGGTGTCCAACGTCCCTTTTGCGTGAAGGACGGGTCAACGCTGCGGGCGTTGAGATACTGGACGATGCGAAAGGCATTGGTTCACGAGGCGCTCGGCAAGGGGACCTATTGTTGTTCCACTACGTCGGTGGGTAAGGGAACCCGAGCTTCTGTGATGACTGCAAGAGTTCCTGTGTCCCGACTAGTCCCAGCCCACGGCACGGTGTTGTGCTCGGACACTCACTGTGCGCAGGTCGACTAGAGTCGACGGGGCAGGTCTTCGACTCAACTCGGGGCGGCTTGGTACGTGGCAAGGAGGTGTGCTGTAGGGGGCTGGAGGGCCAATGACGTTGACCCATGGGACATGGGACAGCCAAGCATGTACCCAGCCTGTCCATGCGCACTCAGGGTACCGCCGTTCCTCTGCATTCTGCATTATCGATGCACGGTGGTGCTGTATATTTTAAGTGGCATGCCTGGCTCAAGGACAGACTGCAAATGGTCCCACGTTTTCCTCCCGTCTATCCAAATTCGATCACTGGCCATGGAACTCGTCGCGCCCTAAGCTTCCCAAACTCACATACTCCAATGGGCAGGCTTACCGCGACGGCGGTCGGGGCGTGTTCCGGCCCGCTGCTATCGCCCTGGGCGGCGGCCCTATTCCGGGCATCTGCGCAGGGCTGCAGCAGGTACATGGGCGGGTTGGTGGGTGGTTCCGACCACCTGGCCCTGCGTCCTTTCTTGCCTCCCCGCCTGTAACTCCACAGAAAGATAACCTGGCGGGCCGCAAACATCGTTTGGCCATTACGATATGGTGTCTCTTTGTAGTCAACGCCGGTGCACAGTTCTCCCTACAGTACATCCCTGCGGTCTGTCGGTCTTGCATGCCAGGCTGCATGCAGCGAATGCCCCAGCTGAAACGACAGCAGCCTGGTATGCAGGGTCTTAGGGATGTACATACCTCGAGGGAACCTCGAGGGCAAGGTTCCGTCGCGCCGGCAGGGTTCTCATCTAATATGCCTAATGCGACTGTACGACCTTGCGCACGCTCGGCATGCAGGGGCTGGAGGGCATGTCCATCGGCGGACGCCGTACGGTTCGCGTCCCGCCGGAGCTGGGTTTCGGGGCGCAGACTGTCCTGGCGCCGTATGCCGTCGTACCGGCCGGCTCCACGCTTGTGTACGAGGTAGAACTGCTGCGGCTTTCGGCTTTGGGGCCAGACCAGCTCACGAAGGTGCGTTACTCAAGGGGCCGCTGTCTGGGGCGATTGCTTATGCCACACAGACCCTCACACCGTTGCAACGGCCCGCGCGTTGCAACGGAATCGCCGGTATCCGAATAGCCCGGTATCCAAAGTGCTAGATTTGTGTGGTAAAGATCCGGGGTCACGAAACACCCAATCTCCTTGTGCTTCGCGACTGCGAGCAGCGGTGCGCTAGCCGGGCCTTTTTTTATGGGAGATGAAGGGTGGACGCCGTGCACGCGTTTCTGCCGCCTTGGGGCCGGCATCAGCGCGTGCACAGCTTCATCTTCAACCCACTTGCGTACTCACAATACGTTTTGGAGTCGTCATAATTGGCAATTAGCAATAAGACACGCCGTATGCACTGAGGGGCCTGCGCCTGATCCGATTGCCACTTGTCAGGTGGCCTTGCCCCGGAACAGGGAAGGGCTGGTGCATAGTTGCAGCTTCTTCGGTTCGACCTGATGTGTTTGCTACCCCCCCCCCCGGGTACCTCCAGGGCATATCCAAGTGCGGCGCTGGCGGCGCCAACCAGCAAGCGGAGAATTGCGGCAACATCTCGTACGCTGAGTTTTTATGAGCCCGCAGATCACGAAGATAGATCACAGATCACGCAAATCACGAAGCCGTATGATGTGTGGACGACACAGGTCAACCTCAGTATGATGGCATGTGTGACGTTTTACGGGGGACATGTACGGCATGCTAATGTGTTAAGTGTCAAGGCCGTAGCCGGATTGTACCAACAACGTTTTGGATCGCGCTCACTTCATTTTGGGATAACTGCGATGGGTTGGTTTCATACGTGCTCTATCTGGATTTATTTCATAGTTTGATGTGCTATAATTTAACTTTTGAGCGGTTCCCTGGACGTGAGGCGTGAGGGGACAGCGAGTGCCAACGGATTGCGTTCCAAGCTGACGAACATGAAAGTTAGCAATGTTATGTTTGTTGTAGGACTTGTGGGCGCGCTATCTGAGTACCAAGCCGATACTGAGAGCTTGACAGTCTACACACTCATGCTGGCGACGCAGCCGCCAGCTGCGCGCTCTGTTCGCGACCAATGGCCACTTACGCGAAAGCGTTAGCCGGGCGGCATCGGGCGGCACGGCGGTGTCGTACGGCTTACGGCGGCTACCAGCCAGGCCTGCACTGGGCGATCCGGATGGGAGAGCTGGGTGCGCGCTGGGCAAGTAACCGCCGGGAGCCAACGGACTGAGGCAGAGTGTGCGACACTGCGCGGCACGCACCACTCAACAGGCCCATCCAGGCAACTGTGACGCCCATGTAAGCTGTTACCTCTGGCACGGGTGCCTCGGGTGGCGCCGTCCGCTCATTCCTCGCCCGCCTTGCCTTTCGCCCCTGGTGGCGCCGCAACTTTGGGTGTGTAGATCTCTCTTAGCCTGGAGGCAGCGACTCTGGCCATGCCCATCGCCATGCCCATCGTCATGCCCATCGCCGTCGCCATGCCGTTCGCCATCTGCACTCTGGCTGCTTCCCATCGGTTCTGCAGGCTTACTATCAAACTGCTCATGCTCCCACCTTTCCCACCCACAAACCAAATGTTCCGGTAAGGCCCACGGGCCTTCTCACCAGCAAGTTGTATGGCGCTAGGCGTACCGCTCCCAACATCAACGTCTCTCAAATTGTACGCAAAGTCCAGTTCTCCGCACTTGAGAGGACATCCTCGACTCTTTACTGCACCACACTCTCGCGCCAACCTACTTACCTTATTTCATTAGTACGTAGTAGTTTGTTTGGAGGGATATCTGCACAGGGGCGAGTCATACTGAAAATCATCGTTTACATGCCCTTTACCATGTCCGGCGCAAAGGACCGCGTGCATCTGCGCACGTGCTCTGGAAAATGGAGGCGTGTCGAGAGTCTTCACACGACGTTCGCAGGCGGATAAGAGACGCGTCTGCGATCATCTCACCGGTTGAGTCATCATCAAACTGGTGATTCCGAAGGAGCAAGCTACCGGGACGGAGCCTTCCACACTGGAAGGGTGTGTATGGGCTTTCCTCCGCCTCCTCTTCACATTATCAGCGTGCACAACCATCAAAGGTACGCTGCAGCGCTGCTCGCTCGTCGCTGACGTCGCGGTTTCACAAATTGCCTACAACTACGCCAAGACCGCCACAAGTTCTCGATTCGGTATCCGCTCGACTCGACCCGTTTCCCTGCTTCATTATCCCACACTCCCACGCCCGCCTGATCAGGACATACCAAGGTACGAAAACAGAGAAAACGCGGCTAGCCAAGGCCCATACACCCAGGTCAACCCCGCTGTTGCACATCCTGACAAACACGTCTACAGCCTGACAGGCCTCATGACATGTGTAAGTGCATAGTTATAGTTGAAGTCCACTGAAAAGTCCATTGCAGGCAATGCCGCCGAGCTGTGCGGTGAATGCCCCGAGAGTCTGGCCGCAACTTCAGACGATAGTAGGACGACCAATGTCGAACCCAGCTACACACGACATCAGGGCGCACGGTGCACACACTTCCGTGTGCATGTCGGGCCTTGGCATGGATAAACGAGCACCCACGCAACTGCAAAGCATACCCTCCAGACGGTCATCAGGGAAGAATAGAGCTAGTAAGCGCCGAAGGCAGATGAAGACATCTCTATCGCGTCAGTCACATAAAGCCGCCCCAGCAAAATGTTGCGGTCCGGTGAGGACCTGTGTCGAGTGACGAGCATGTGAGAACGCGTTTGTACACAAGTGTATCGCCATGTAGCAGGTTTTGTAGCACGAATCCCCAAGCGAGTATTGCAAGCTGAGATTCTTATGGCCCTGGATCCGTGGATGGATAGTCCCAAGACTTCTTCTGGCGTGCATATACACGATTCGAGGACGGCTGGACCCACATCGGCTTCTGGCATCTCCCTGCCGTAGTAGGCATAACTACTTGCTATAAATCGCCATAATGTCACAGCCACCAGGCACTCCCCCATCTCCCACGCTCATTGGGGAGTTGTGCCTGCTTCCACCCTGTTTACACCCCAGGGTGTAAACAGGTTTGCTTGTTTAGCTGACAGACCTTTCCACCAGCTCGTGGCTAACGGCGAGGAGGTCCACCAGTACCTCAGTCACCTGGAGCAAGAAGATGAACAGAAGTCGGGAGTTGCGGGAATCAGTAATGGCGAGGTGGCGAAACGCCTGGGTAACGTGACCCACGCGTAATGGCGAGGTGGCGAAAAGCGTTGGGTAACGCCTGCCCCCAATGGTTGGGCACCGTACTGATTTTACATGCATGCTGGCGTGGTGGTACCTAGACCAACTTCAAGCGCGCGCCAATGTGTTACGGGGCCGGTGCAGGAAGCTCATTCCTGGCCGTGTAGCGACATCGGCAGAGGTGCAAAGGCAACGCGGAGATCCCGGCTTCCTTTCGTCGCATTGCGCACCTTTGAAAAAGCAGGCCGCGCGTGGGGCTCGTGCGCCAAGCAGGATGAGATAAGCTTCTTCAGCTGCGCGGGCGTGCCGGCGGGCATGACGGCCCACGCCGGCAGCTGCTGATCAGCGTCCGAGCCCACCTCAGGCTCGTGCAGCCCCGGATCGCTACCGTACTGCTCGCGGAGCTGTCGAATGCTATCGCCATGGGAGAGTTCGAGCAGCAGGACACCAAACGCCCACACGTCCGCGGCCTTGGAGAGATGGCCCCGGGAGAAGAGCTCGGGCGCAGCATACGCGGGAGTGCCCTGCGGTGCGGGCGGGCGGGCGTTTCGTTTGATCGGTCTCGCGGGAATGTTGCGAGGAAGGCCCTGGCTGCTCTGATGAGAGCTGTGTGCGCGGCGCACATCATCTGCAGGGCTAGCATGCACACAAGTACAACCACAAGCCGTGACTGTTACGCTGTAACAGTTCCCGCACCTGAAAGCGGTTGGACGCGTGTGTCTGGCTCTCGGTCATATGCACACTGCAGAAGGTGCAAGAAGGCGAGCCAGTCGGTGGCACGTAAATAATGGACCCAGCCCCGTTGAGTTCAAGCCAATGGGATCACCTGCCAGTTGCGGCAAGTCAAAGGCACTGCAGTTACCTGAGCCCGAAGTCCGCAACCTTGGCAACTACCGGCGGCCGCCAGAGCCCGTTCAGCCGCTGCCGTGCGACGGCGTCCTCCGAGCTGCCATCGTACAGCACCTTCGGCCGCCCGTCGGGCGCACGTGGGCAGCTGGCGAGAAGGACGTTCTGCGGACGCGTCGAGTTTACCAGCACAAGGATGTTAAAGCACACACAGTGGACAGCGGATCCGTTGTTTACCGAAGACGCATGCAGGAGCCTCAGCTACAATGCACTTGGCCTCGCAACAACGACAGCACTTCGCGCACATGCCAGCAAATTTTGCATCCCGTCAACGCTTTGAACAATGCAATGCAACGAGGATAGGAGTCCGTACCGAGGCGCTGAGGTCTCCGTGCACGATATTCTTGCCGTGGATGTGCCACATGCCGCATGCCACATCCAGCGCCAGGGTCAGGGCGCACAGGGCAGCGGCTCCTCCAGCGGCCACGCTGCCCACGACGCCCGCGCCTGGAGAGGGCGACGCGGAGCCAGGGCGGCCTTCGGCTGCCGCCAACAAAGGTAGCAGCGCATTGTAGTGCAGTGCGCGTGTGGAAAGGGTTGACACACAAACGCCCTCTCAATGACAACAATTTGTCACGAGTTTTGAATAAGCACCCAGGGGCTTCCACTATGGCACCAGAGACTGCATCGATGCCACGAAGCAGGGAGCTCACGTGCACGCCCAACTTACTGAGCGCTGCGTTTAGCGACCCAACGTCGCAGTACTCCTGTGGACAGCGTCCGCGCCGGGGCAAGGGGCATGTCATCAATCGCGCGTATCAACTGCTCGCAAGACGGATGGCAAAAACACAGTCATCTGCACGTACCAAGGACCGTTGGACTTTGAACCCTTTGCTGCAAGGCAATGGACACTGAAACCCTCTATAACACTAGAAGTGCGCACTGACCTGGTGCAAAAATCTTGCAAAAGCAGAGGTTTGGGGACGACCCAACCGCCATGGCGTTGTGCTCACCTGGATTATGTAGAGCTTGTAGACATCGCCGACTTCAGCCCCCCGAGTACTCGCCCCCGGCTCATCCCTGACATCGACCAATCCAGCCTGCAGAGACAGCCAACGCACCACGTCACTCGCACGCTTGCAAGCCGGAAAGCAACTTACTTGTTGACTCCAGGTTGCCACTCCAACCCGCGCAACATCCTTCAGATGCAAACTTTGCGCTGAGAGGTTTAACGTACAATCGCTTGAGGACCATGGTGAGGATCGAAGCCTCGCCTCCCGCCTGCTCGTCTGCCTGTTTGCTTAGACACGCCTGTTCCCCCTTCTAACACATCCCACGAAGCAAGCGCACGTACCTCCGCAGTGCCAGCCGCTGCCGCCCCTTGGCGGTCCACCGCCGCCAACGGCATCACCTCGGCGGCGTAGGTATTGACTACATGCGCGTGCTGTGGGCGGGCATTCGTTACCGCCTACCTGGGCAACTACAATGCAGCACATTTTAACCGTTGCAGGCACACGTGCACATAGCTGCAACGATTTAAAATCGCTCCGGTAGCGCGCGGACACTACAGTATGTGTAGACATTTGCACCGAAGGCACAAACAGTTGGGACAGCTTCACAGGCTGAGGCAGGGGCCTAAACGCACTGTCGCTTGCCTGAAGCGACTTGGATATCGCAGCCTCGAGGATGGCCCGATGGCGCTGGAGACCCTGCGTGGGACACAGCGGAGACGAAGCCCGTGGCTGGGGCCCCCATGCATCACCAAGTGGCCATGGAGGACCGGTGGGAGCTCGCCTGCAAAGCTAACACAGGCACGTGCACCTTCCGACGTCGCGGATAGAGGACTCAGGGGGCGCTCTTTGCCCGCGACCCCGCGGAATGCAGAGCGGCAGTGCAGGGGCATAGGCACCCAAGGTGCCCGTCACCCACGTGGTTGGGAGTAACCGGCTTACTTGCCCAGGGAGAGGCCCCGCAACGCGTGAAACCTCACCGCAACTGTATCGCAGGGAGGGCAGGAACCTAGCACAGAACCTAGGAACGGGCGCCCACCTGCTTGCCGAGTAGAGCGTCGTGCACCACCAGCGTCTTGACAGCAACTCGCAACCCGCGCCACGTCCCTATGTGCGCGAAGGGGATTGCGGATAGAGAGGGTCGGCCCAGCCTGGCTCCCCCTTCCCAGGCATGGATGTGGGGTCACAAAGGGTTCGCTTCATATGCTGGCTCATGGGTGACAATGAGCAACTTTGTTCCGCATTCGTGTCCTTCCATCCCGGCACGGTGCCGCATTCAGGCATGGCGCATTGCCGGTCTGGCGTTCCGCCCGTTTCAGGTCTCACCCAGGTACACCACTCCGAAGCTGCCCTTGCCCAGCACGGTGGTGATGTGTAGCTGCTCCTGCCGCTTCGACAGCTCAGCCTGCGATACAACAGGAAAACGTGACCGCAATCAGCAGGTAGCGCGTACGGCATTACAAACAGCCGTGTACAGAAGCTCGGTACTTGCGCATTTCAGCGGCTCCAAACAAGGCTTACGTGCAACTTCGAGATGGCCGCTGCTATGTCGGCTTTAGTCCTCCAGGGATCGGGCGACGTGGATATTCCTGCATGCGAATAGTGGGTGTCGCATCTTGTGGACGAGAAACTGAAACACTGTTCGTGCCATCGACCCTGATATGCATGGCAGCTTCTACCGCACGCGGTCGGTGGTTCATTGGGCCTGCCATATCGACAAAAGCACAGCATACGTATCGACAGATGCATATCATCAGCATGGACGCTCGCACCTTCTTTGGTGACTGCCCCGTCCGTCTGTCCTGGGCTGCCAGCGCCTGCGCTACTCCTACGTGATGCAAATGCAGTATAGGGCAGGGGCGTTGCACTCCGTTCAAGGGAAAAAACAGTATCGTCATTAAGTTTGCACAGGGCCCTGCAGCAACATGCGTGCAATCAGCGGCCAGTCCACCACGGAATTGTCACGCATTGATCCCCATACATGACGCCAATGTGCCATCCCACAGAGGGCATCCGCCTTCTGCTCCCGTCCCAGTGTCTGTACCTGACGATGTAGGCGCTAAGCTTGTCCTCTATGTCACTTGCATAGGACCTGAAAACCGAGCTGACGCCCGTGGACGTTGCGTTTGTGTTGGGAACCGTGGATCGGCTGGGTGTTGTGGCGGTGGCGGGAGTGGGCAGCGACGCGGGCGCCGACGTGCTCCCGCCCGCCTGGCTAGAGCCTGAGGTAGGGAGTTCAGACCCAGAGCGTGACCCACGGACGACAACAAGGGCGGCCAGCGATGCGGGACGTGCCGAACATGGGGGCGAGAGGGCACTCAGCGCCCCCGCGAACGAATCACTCGGGACTAAGGGTTCCCGGACGGCGCTTGGTATTTCTGAGCTTGCGCCTTCTCCTGGACCATCCACCGCGTCTTGCTGCCCACTTCAGCCTGTGCCCGGTTTCACGTGATGCTGCAGCTAGCGACATACCACGCCAGCAGCGCACATAGTCACATCTTACTTTGTGGCCAGTTGGAGCCTGCAAGCGCGGTGCTGCTTCCCTCGGCGTGCCCCGTCTTCCTTGATACGCCAGATGATGCTGTCATCACCTCAAGTACAACCGCTCCAGCATTGGCCTCCGCCCTGGTCGGGTCCTCGATGGCCGCGCTCGCGCTGGCAGGCTGGCTGCCCGTAGTAGCAACCGCGAAGGCACCATGGTTACCAGAAGCGTCTCCTCCCTGGCCCTTGCAGTTGGCGCCGTTGCTCTGCCGGCGGCTCCGCACCACCAGGAGACTCACCATGGTACACAAAGCGACCAACGCCACCGTGCCACCAACCGCGACCCCAACCGCGATGCCCACGGTACGCGCGTTGGAAGGGGGCGATGTCGTGGACTGGAGCTCGGCCGGAACTGGCGGCGGCCATGGGCTTGCGAGGGACGGTGGAGCGCTAGACGGAAGCGGCGGTGGCGGCGATGTTGGGGGCCGAGGCGCCGGCGGGTCGTCTGCCGTAGCGTTGACGGGCAGCCCCCAGATGAATTGTACAGATTCCACATAGTCTCCGATCGAACCCTGAGCAGCCGAGCGGGGACGAGCAGAAAGGACTAAGTTGTAAAGCCGGTCAGCCAGTAGGGCACTTCCGCACTCGAAGCCTCGGACGCATATGAATTGGGCGAGGCCCCTCCTGCTGACCGGAACCGGCAAACTTGCCTGGATGCCAACCAGATATGCCCCCTGTGGCGCAGCCATGAGGAAAGGTGCGGAGCACAGCGATGCGGCGCTGAAGGGCGTCGTCCACATGCGACCGGCGCTCGTGTGCAGCACCAGCCGCTCCACGAAGCCGCCCGCGCAGCCGCTGACCGCCACCACCACCTCGCCGGGAGACAGCTCCACGCTGTGCCACCCGGCGGTGCTCGCCACGCCCGCAGATGCAGCTAGCGCTGGCGTCTCGCCGTCACTGCCCACAAGCCCCAGCCGCAGGGCTGACACAACAGCCACCGAGTCAGTCTCGTTCGACAGCTGCACGGCGACGCTGATAGCGATTACGCCAAGCTGCCGGCTCAAGACCACAGGGCCGGACGGAAGAGAAGCCGAGCCCTGCTGCTGGTTGCTTCCCGGCAGGAGGCTGAAGCTACAGGAGCTGTTCCCGAAGGGCCCGCTGCCAATGCGCCGAGATTGGGACAGCAGATGGGCGCCTGCGATTGCGGCATGCATGCGGAGCGGCATGCGCTTCACCCCTGACGCCACACAGCAAAATGCCTCAGCATGAACGTTGAAAAACAGTGGTGAAGGAGGTCTTGGCCAACATAAGCATGGCGAAAGCGGAGTCTCCGTCCTGGAAAGTATGAGTGGATTCTTACTGCGCGGAGAGCGCTGCCGCGTGTACCTGGTGCGACGGGCGGTATTAGCCCGGCCGCGCCCTCCGGTAGCAGCCCCCGCGCTGCAAGCGTACTCGTGTTCGCGGATGCGTCAGCCACGCAGACCACCACGGCGTTGACCAGGCAGGACGAGGGCACAAAATGGTGCACGTATATGTCCTTTCCGCCGTACATGAAGCCAAAGCCTCCTCGGAGGCAGGCCGAACCGGGAGACGTGGCGACCATCTCGTCCTTTACCTGTACCCAGAAGTACCCTGCGGCGACAGTACGGCGGTGCGGAGGTTCGAATGTACTAATTTAGCGGGCACGAGCACCGGTTAAGAAAGCGCTCTGTGCGTAGCGGCACAACGGCTGTGCTTGATGGCGGTCGCCTAAATGGGTGCTGCATGCCCATGCGGCGTGCTGAAGCGGGGATGCACAAGGAGATTGGCGTCGCGCAGTGAGGCGTAATCTGGGGCGCAGCGCGACCAAGCCATTGATGATCGATGGATGCTTAAAAGAGCCAGCGCCGATGATGCGGTGGAGAGCCAGATGTGAATGCATGCTTGCGTGTCGCTGGGGCCATACAACAACGGCGATTGGCAATGCTTTGTAGCATGATCAAGGGAAGCCCGGGCCTCGGCCAACTCACCGCCGGTGGCAATCGTCGCGTACGCATCGTGCCGCGTGTCCATGCTCGTGTACCAGTCGAGAGCGTCTCTCGCGCCGATTATCGACCACGAGAGTCCCATGTAACTGCTACTCCTGCAGATGCAGCGTTACGAATGTAGCAAAGACCGCAGCAATTTGTAAATCCCGGCCTTAGCTCAAGCTCGCACGCCGGAATCAGCACGAAGTGGGCATCTAGGGCCCCTGACCGCTCGGTACCGAACCTGCAGTACGACAATGCGTCGCCGTACGTCATCTGTGTGTCGGTCTTGATCATGAACACCGCTGACGACATGGACGCGTCCACGCCCAGGGGCCCCGTCCCGTCCGAGCCTTGGAGCGGCGGCGAGCGCACGAACTGGAGCAGCGGCCTATCGGGAACTGTCGTGCACAGCCCGAAGCCTCGTACGCACACGAGCTGTGAGGGCGAGGAATGGGACAAAGGCAAGGATCACTCCGCTTTCCAGAACCCGAAATCCGCGCAGGCTGGGTTGGTCCCCACTGTGGAGATGACAGCAGACAGAGAACATCGCCGTGACCCCAGGTGCTGAAGTTCAACAGAGCACACTGAAGCAGGGACACGGGTGGCGGATAAATGCCTTGCATCGCCTGTTGCTGCAGAATCACCAACCTTACCACGCCCAGTTCAACAATTGCAAAGCAAGCCGGGTTATTCCCACGCAGCGGAGCGCAACCAACCTGGCAGATCGTGAGGTTGTTGGCGCAGGTCCGGTACGTCAGATTGAGGTCGGGAACCCTCACGGTGCCCCCGCAGCAGGCGTTTGACGGGCACGTGAGCCCAAAAGGATCGCCGCACGCTGCCAGCGCGTCGGGGCGGACAGCGGCCCGCGCCAGCGGCTGCGCCCCAGGGCAAAACGGAGCGACCGTCGCCGCAGGTGCGGGCTGCAGCCGGACCTTGAACGTAGGCAGGCCGGATCCCGCTGGGGCTGCCCAGACCAGTTGGAGCTGCCGGAGAGCGGCAGGGAAGCAGGGAGGCAAGACTAGGAACGGCAGCGTAAGGGGAGGGATAGCTCTCCGCCCCGCAGCAGAGCCGGCAGTGTGTGAGCAGGGGTAGTCGCAGCCCAGCGAAGTGCCCCCGCAGGCCATCCTTTCTGCACCGGAGACCGCTAAAGCTCAGTGTAGAGTGCCCACTGGCGCATCACGCAGTGCTGGCCACAACAAGTTAGGACGACTGGACGTCCGTGCCTCGCGGCAATGACAACCCGTAGCAACTTACATTGTTAATCCAAGGCAGGTCAGTGGGGCGCAGCCCGATAGGCTGCGGGCCGGCCGCCCAGACATCAGGGTCCATGTGCACTCCAGCCATGCCCGCAAGGTAGCCGCCAGGGGGTGCGTCCTCCCTGCCCGGCCCGAACGCAGCCAACGAGGGAGAACATGGGGAGGTGAGCTGTAGTGTGTGTGCACGTGTGGCGTCCTCGCAGCTCTGCCTGCCAGTGACCTGTCGTGCGGAGCATCCTCCCTGTCGCTAACGGAAGGCATCTTTAATTGCAACGGGATCGCAACACCTCGCGCAGGACGGTGATAATAAGGCTGCATGCAACACTGGTAAGACTGCATGATGCGCCCTTTGCATTGTGACAGGACGTTCGCACAATGGACACGGATAACGCTCAGGCCACTGCGGGCTCCGTGGGTACTCGCCTGAACCAGTGCGTGCATCCTCCCCGGCCCAGCTGGTAATGCCGTCCCATACGCGTGATGAAGAACAACGCCTCTACCTCGCGCGACCTGAAGCAGCCCTGAACATAAGGAGTATGGATCACGTTGGCACAGATCAAGGGTCGTGCTGTTGTTCACTAGACACCGCCAAGACACCAACGCTCGATGCCCTGCCTCCTCTGCATAGGCGTCCAACCAGTAGCCTCGCAGCCTGTCAGTCGGAAACCGGTCGTTTCCCCGCTGTTGCGATGCGGCCCCTGTACGGACCTGGACCGCCACTATGTAGTCATTGGACAGCCCGCCAACGTACAGCTCGTATGGCGGCCCTGAGGGACGGCTCAATATTGGGTAGTGGGTAGAGTGCGGCATTGGAGAAAAATATAAACAGGCAAAAGGGCTGTCTTGGAGTACTGTGCGGCGCCCCGCCTGGTGATCCAGAGAGCCGATAGCCGCATTGGCGTGTCTGGGCGCCCACACACCTTGGTCCAGCGTTGGGCGGCTTGCCCCGATGACTCCGGTAATGGAGCCCTGATTGTTGAACAGCGTCCAGCCAGTCCCTTGATTGCCTTCCCGTAATAGTTTCAGCGCCAGCAGCTTCTGGTTCCCAGCCCTGCACAGCGTATCGAACAGATCGTCGCGCTGCAGGAGTTTGGCATGGAGGATGGACGCACGCGCCCCGACCCAGACTGGTACGTGCCTGTAGACGGCAGCCACCACGGGGCCGTACTGCCAGAAGGCCTCCACCGAGTCGTCGAACGACACCGTTAGGTTCGCCGGCGGGTCCTGGTCTCCGACAATGAGACCTGACCGGACCAGCACCAGGCCGCTGCTAACGGGGCCCGACGCATGAGGGCTCGGTTGCGGTTTGGTCGCCGGATCCAGTATGTAACGCTTGTACCAGGCAGAAGAAGACTGCGCAAAGGTGCAAGGGCACAGGGAGATCACGATGGAATCAGGGGTGATGTGCCTCAGTCGGCAAGGCCGATGCGCGCGCCGCCTGGCAAGCACCGCCAGCAGCACAAGGCCATCACGCGCCGCTGCAGGCCCATAGCACACGCACAATACGGAGTGCGATGGAAGGCTTTTGGCTGCGGTCGCCGCTTCGGCGAGCTACGTTGCCCAGCTCACGTGTCAACGCCCTGTCCTGCGCAATGCGCTTCAAGGTATCGGGATCACTCACCGTGTGCCCTGCGGCCAACACGACGCTCTCCTCCATGCACAAGTAGCTGATGGTCCATGTGCACGGCCGGTCTGTCGTAATAAAGAACTCCGATGGCTGGTTGTCGGCAAGGATGATGTAGCTAGTGGCACGGCATGCACGATCGCTGTACAAGGGTACGGGGGCGTGTGCATTGTGTACACGCCTGTGCTGGCCCGCACCCGGAACCGTCTCGAACAATAGCAACGGAAGTTAAGCAGCGGTACCTCTTTAATGGCATGCGACAAAGCTGGGCCACCCGCAGTACATACCCCGAGCAATCACGCCCCGCCCGGCGCCAGCTTCTTCCATTTGCTAACGCTGCAGAACCCCAAGCTAGCAGCATCCCATGGCACTCACTCGTCCCACAGCCATACATCCCATTGGTCTTCCACGCCAGAATTGGAAGCCGTGGCCACAGCAAACGAGTAGATCAGCGCCTGTGGGCAGACCCAGTCCGTCATGGGCGATAAGGAAAACGCACAGCCACTCACGACAACGCTTCACACCCCATTTGAGCGGGAACATGTCGATGTCACAGGTGTCATGGACGTGACCAGGTGCCTGGCGCCGGTATACACCCAGCGGTGGACGCCGCGAGCGAGCGGCGTGGCACGGCGATTCGTCAAAAAACCCGCAGTCCCCGCAGTCCCCCCAGCCCCCAGCTTACGGATGCGCCTTCAGGATCTGCCACGTTAAACTCAGAAAGATATTGTGGGACAAGGGCGAATGGCGTGAGCGCGCCAGGCCCCGGGAGCAGCTGCGTGGTAGCACAGGACGCCAGCGCCTGCTCATAGGTCAAGGGCTCCAGGTACGCCACGAGTGCTGCCCCGTTCACGTTGAAGGCAAAGGTAGGCGCATCTGCGGGGCAAACGTGCTAGCAGCTGTCATTCCGCAACCAAACAGCCCTCCCACGGATTCCGATGCCGTTGAGCACCTTGCGCTACAGCGTTTGGAGTTTGGCCAACCAGAAGGGCCAGGAAGGCAAGCACGAGCTTTGCAGCGGCCATTCTTTGACGGCGGGAGCATCGGTACTGGCATTCTAATGTTATGTCCATAGAGCGTATACCGTGACAAGTTGAAAACTGCCGTCCAGGCCAGAAAGTGTTCGATTGCGTGTGCATCACTGTACGCGCTGCATGCCGGGTGTAGCTATGAATCAATCAGCAATAACGAGGCGACCACGTTTCACTCTGTATGCGTGTTCGTCAGCATTTCGTTAGCACATATGGCTGCCTATATATTTCACAGTTATGAGACACATAGTTTAAAATACCAGTCAGGACAACGTGTGATACATACATTGGGTGGCGGGCTTGGTACGCGTCCGTCCGTACGTGGTCGCCGCTAACATGCAGTTTTGCGCACCGATTCTCTGTAATGAAGTACATGCTACCGTCATCTCGTCACCACTACGTTTAGTTAGGCCGCTGGTCGCGCCGCGGGTTTTGCCAGGTGCTTCGACACATGGTATTCGTGTCGGGTCGCGGGGGCCGGTTAGCGAGTCAGGGTCAGCAACGGCAACAGCTCAGCAGCCACTAACCACAGTACAAGGGGTGCTGGACCGGTTGGCTTGGGGGTTGCCAAGGCCACGACTCGCTGCACCGGTACACTGCTCTGGGTGCACTCCGCTAGCAGCACCTTGGCCCCCGCTGGTCCGTCTTGCTGCGGGCCACGTCCCGCGCCACTTCGCCGCCTTCCAGCCGTGGGGCGAGCTGACGGCTGTTGGGCCGAGTGAATTAGTTGCCAGTTACTGGCTTCTGATGGGGGGACTCGCTCGGACCAGCTCGCCTGGCCCGGCGAGCTTGCCCTCTGGTGCTGGTACTCGTCCGCCAGCGCTGGTCCGATGTGGACAAGACCCATACATCTCTTCGACAGCTTCGACTCCAAACCTCGCTCGGCTCCCCGTAGCACTGGCAGTAGGGAGCAGTATCTCGTCGTACTTGCTCCCGCATACTTCGCGCCTGTTCGAACTGTTTGTCTCTACCCCACCATTTCCAATATCTGACCAGGGGGGGGGGGGGGTAGGTCTGCGGCAGAATACCCCATGATCGAATATTGTAGAGCACAACAAGAGCATTCCAAATCTTCTTTCAGAACAAAAAAATATGAATGTACGCCAAAGTTATGGCATGGCAAAGTGTGCTGTACGGCAGGGGTCGGTCGTCGGTCCTCGGGTCCCCAGGGTTTTTGACACGATGTCCCAAACTTTGCACCCAGAGCTCCGTTTTCAATGGCGATTGTACCAATGGATTGCTTTCATTAAATACTATTGTAATACAATACTACTATTGAGGACACGGTGTTCTGAGCCCATCGATGGCGACCATGTCGCTCGCCGACTGAGTCGCCCAGCATGGATGGGCCAAGGCCGCCTGCTGGCAAGCGGCCACGCACCGAGAATGATGGCTGTG
>LSYV01000053.1:241497-262036 GCA_001584585.1 Gonium pectorale
GCCGAGCGGCCAAGGCGCAAGGGTAAGCGCAAGAAGCTATTCGGGCATTCCGCAGCCCGCCACCATCGGCGCCAAGCGCAGCTGGTCGGCAATGGTCTCACTAGTTCTCGTCACGGCGGTCCTGTTCGCGTTCTCAGTCGGTGTCGGGGCCACTGGAGGCGCTCGAGGCGGTGAGGCGGGGCTTCAGGCCATGCGGCGGTCGAGGCCATGGGCGCGGTGCTACGCGACATGCCTTTCAGGCCCTCAGAGGGTCGACCTGGCTCACCTGTGCATGGCAGTGCTGGTCAAGCCAGCACGCTGGCCGCTATCGACAGCTACTCCTTCGATGGACATATGGCGGCACCCGCCCATGAGCTGTACGAGAAGGATCCTGAGGGCGGCTGAATCTGGGGCAACGCACGCGATTTTGACCCCGCGCGCAGGGCGCGGCTTCAGGCGGTGGTGCGTGCGCGCAAGGGTTCAGCGTTCGCCTACAGCATGGACGAACTACCGTACCGGGCTACAGTGGAGACATGGGTCCGCTCCGGCTCAATCTAACCAGTATCAAGCCTGACGTGCAATCCCCGCTCCGCTATAGCCCAAAGGAGGCTGCGATTACTAGAGAGAAGACGGGGAGCTGATCAAGCCCGGCATCGGCATCGAGTGGACTGGACCTACTGTCACCGTGGTCAACATGATCACGTCGCTGTTGGGAGGGGTCCCCGAGGGAACCTGGATTTGCAGCATCTGCAAGCGCAAGGGCATCACCGTACAGCAGGTGGAGGTCCGCGGCGCGCAACGCGCCGCTTCTCTACTGCAGCCTCCTCCCTCACTTGCCAAGTTGCAGGGAGCTTTCGCCATGCGTGCGCACCGGCGCGGACGCTCCCGCAGCAAGGCTGAGGCGGGTGTAGTAATCTACGCCGGCAAAGACGTCCGAGCTAGTGAGTCTCAAGGAACTGCGCCCGCGCCTTGCTGTGCCTGGTGCTCTTGAGCCCGCGGCAGCCGCGTCTGCCGTGCAGCAGGGGCCCTCCACAGTAATCAATGCGCAACTGGCGGCAACCGCCAGTGCGTGCGAGGCGCTGGCCAAGGTGCTATTGCGCCCGTGGGACTCAGCGAGAGGACTGCCGCGTGGGTGCGGCAGCAGGGATGCGTCCTGCGCTGCGGCACACCTGAGGCCGGCCCAGCCGCCTTAACTGCAGCGGAGCTGACTCGCGCGAGCAAGAACGGAGTAGATATGGGGGCAATAATTGTGGAACGTGTAGCCTCTGATGCGGGCCCAGTGCTTGAATTGGCGGCAGCGCACGCCCGTATAGCGGCGGTGGCGTGCGTCCCGCGCGATTTCCTGTGGAGTGCAGAGGATGCGCGCCTGCGCTGACTCCGTGCCCGGCAGGCCGAGGGTCGTTTGCTCGTAGTGCCGTGTGCTACATGCAGTTGGCTAGTGTTGCTGGCTAGAGGCAAGCGCCGCCACGGGTTCATTAGGCGCGCCGTTGCCCCCGTGCCCGTGTTCTGAGAAGCATCCCTCCACCCTCGTGTTCGTTCGGTGCATTAGTTGCCGTAATACGTCTTACACCTGGCAGCAGCACTCGCCCGGCGGCTTCGTGCTGGGGGGGATTACCAGTTAGCCAACAGCACCTTAGCTGGCGTGACAGCTGTCACGCTATCTCGCGTGATTGCCATGAGAAGGAAGAGAAGCTGGAACAGGTTACTGAAGAGCCGTTGACGGCCGTTGGGTTTTGGCCCTTGCGGCTCGACTTCCGTGAACCGTGGTGTGACGTGGTGTGGGTTCCCTGGAGCCGTACCAAGTGTACTGCCCGGCCTGGTAATCAAGCCGGCGGCCGTGCGAGACGAGTTATCTGCGTCTCGCACTCTGTTGCGCATAAGAGTCGTCTGAGCAGCATATAGATCGCAGATCCGCGCTACGAGAGCGCGTGTACAAATTACCGGTACCGTGTAAGCTGTCTCCGAGGAGAATTACCGTGCCCAGCTCGCCCTAGGAGGGAGCATCGTAGCTTGCCTCGTATACCTCGCCCGCCATGCCTTGTACTCGGCGCCCTGCTGGAAATATCACACCCTCGGGTGTGTATGTCCGTAGAGGCTGCCTTCCCCGTTTCTGGTTCTCTTTTTCTCGCCTCCCGAAGGCGCGTGTTATCCGAAAAAAGAGAGAAACCTGCACAGAAAGCCCGCCTCTACGGCCATTCCGCAGATTGCCAGTTAGCCACATCAGCTGGTCAGCAGCACCTTAGCTGGCGTGACAGCCGTTCGCGCTCCGACCAGGTGCCCTGCAGCTCCGCCTCGTCCCGGGCTTTGTTTTGGGGGGGCGGGGCTGCTTCAAAAGCCTGCCACAATCGCGTCCGTAAATACCACTGCGCTGTTAGGCCCTTAAAACTCCCCAACACGAGTTGTGGGTTGACGCCGTCCCTGCTGACTAAGCACTAGTTCGCCTCGTTGCGGATGAGTCGTGACCACGCGCCCGCCACACCGGCGTGTTGAGCTTGCCGTCAGGCCCCAAACACTTCGGCGGTGGCTCCCCGGGCCGTTCGGTCGCTGCCTGCGCCGTGGCCGCCGTCTAGGCGCGCGCCGCTGCCGCCACGGCATCTTCCGACTTCCCCAGCGTCGGCCCGGGCCCGCGTGGCCGTTTCTGGCAGCTGAGAGCCAGCTCACTCGGCGGCTGGCGCTGGCGGCGGCTCCGCCACCGCCAACTAGCGCCGAGGCGCAGTTCCGGGGCCTGAAAGGGGGAGAGGGAGGGGGGACGGGGACGGGGCAACTGCAAACCAAAAAGGTTGCGTTCCGCCAAGGGTCATGCTCCCCGGGTGCGTATCTCCGTAGAGGTTGCCTTCCCCGTTTCTGGTTCCTTTTTCAAGCCTAGCTGGACATCACAACTGTGCGCAAACCGCCACACAGCCGTCCCAGTCACCCCGAGGAAGGAGCCTCGCACACGACCGCGCCGCTGCATCACCCCGCCGGCCGGGCCTCTTGCCACCATCCGCAACAGAGGGGTTGGGGAGGGAAGGGAGACTAACTCACCATTTCCACAACCTTCCTGCTAGCGGCGGTGTGGCCTCCTAGCGGTGCGCGCCACTCCTACAGGCAGTGGCCGCGCCGCCCGCATTTGTCGCACGCGCCGCGGAAGGGGCTGTGCGCGCGCCGGCGCTTGTTGTGTGAACGGCCCGACTTGCGCCGGCGGCGGGAGTCTTCCTCCGAGCAGCTGCCGTTGTCGCTGCTGTCGCTCTCGCTGCAGCTCTCCGACTCCGATGCTTCGCGGCTGCGGTGCTTAGAGCCCGACTGCCGGAAGAGCTGATTTGTCAGGCCGCGGCGGTCCGTGTCGCGTAGCGCCAACAGCCCCAGCAGGAAGGACGCACCCTTCCCGCCCTCCCGGAGGTAGTGGGCGGCGGACTTGCACTTCACACATTGCGACATGCCGTTCAGCTGCTGCTTGATCATCGCGCCGTCCAGGATCGCGCTAGCGAGCTGTGAGGACTCCCGCCACTTCTCGGCACGTTCTTCTGGCGTGCGCACTCGCTCGGCCTCCATTGCTGCTGCCTCCGTCGCAGCGGCCTCGGATTCAATGTAGCCGCCGGCCTCCTCGTTAAACACGACCTTGTTCAACGAGCGCCGCACTCGGCCGAGGCCCAGGATAGCTGCGTCCTAAAGCAAGCCACAACTTTGATGTGGCTGCCGGCTCGCTGTGAAAGTCTTCAACCATAAGGCGAGCGCTAAGACACAGCAGGCGGCCCAAAACAGCGTGCCTAGATGAAGGCACGCCGTGCCCCACGAACCTGTACGACAGTCCTCGCGAGCCCCGGCACCACAAACCCCAAACTAAATACCGAGGGAAATCCTCTTCTTTCAAAATAACATGTTCGAACTGTATGCCTATACATCGACGTTCGGGCGTCCAGGGTGGACGGGCTGGGCGCGCTTCGGTCTGGTAACCGCTGAAGAACGTGGAGCAAAGACAGGGAAGTCCACCAATACACACCCGAAGATGCGGCGTTGCCAGTAGGGTGGTGGGTACAAGGCATGGCCGGCGACGGAGTTGAGCAGAAGCTCCCCCCCCGGTATAGGGCAGCGGCGAAGTTACCTGGTGAGCAAGATGTGGAGATGTCAGACCTAGTGGGCGCGGCGTGAGCGCCGACGGACAGATGGTGGGGACGACCTAGCGCACAGCAAACGCTACCAGGTAATTCCAAAACTGATGGTAAGCTGGTAAAGATGGTACGCTGGTCTCGCTGGGGTGGGTGGGACGTTCGCCCAACAACATGTCTTGTCTCGTACACGCCTGCCCTACTGGAAACGTCTCACCGTCGGGTGTGTACGACCGTAGAGGTGGGCTCCCGCTCTTTCTGCAGGTTCCTTTATTTCAGCGCCGCTAAGGAATAGGCGACAGAGATGCTGTACATGCTATTTACAGGGGCACGCCACCCAAGCGGCGAGAAACATTGGCACCTTGCCATGGGCCTATGACTGAGCCATGGCTGCCCATCACTCTGACAAAGAGGTCATTGATAGCCACTTCCAAGTAGTACCTGATCGTATTAGTGAAGCTCCATAGCAATGGGAGAGGAACTTAAGCCGGCTTCAGGGCGCGCCTCAGAATGCCCTGGGTGCAATGCCCTCAAAGCGCGGCACATGAATGCTGTTGCTGCCCATCCGTGTTGGTGTGTCATATGTGTCATAACCGCACGGCATCGGTTGCACTTTGCGGATCGACAAACCTGCACGCTATAGCCGTATGTATCAGGCGGCGCTACAACACACGGCGCCCGTCCGCAACAAACCACACCCTGCTCGTGGCATGCATAACATGAAAGCACGCGAAGTCGCCTATATAGGCGCCACGTGAGGTCCAGCCCTATACCACACGAAACATGTTTAACACGCGCACGCAACCAGAAAAGCATGTGTAGGTCAAATAGTATTCGCCCTCACGGCGAATGCATCAGTTAGCATGCATGCACTTGCAAAGGGCGCACTGGCCTGGCACGTAATGCAAGTAAGGGCTTGAGGCGCACCGTTGGGTGCTGCCTCAGGGAAAGGCCGCGCGTGGGTGTTGCGAAAGGCCAAGTGCGCCCTCCGCCCTCTCTCCCCAGAAGTGGAGAAGACGAGGTCCTCCCGGCATGAGACATTTATGGGCTTGAGCAACTGAATACCAAGCAATAAGCGATATATATTGCTAGAAGGAACACGTGGATAACTCATCAAGGCGGGACTGCAAGCACAGATTATAAGCCCTTCCACCTAGGTATCCTTGCCCTCAAGCCCGAGCATCACGTCCCACGACGGTTTCCGCACGTAGCGTAGCGTAGTAGCGGAAACCGAGGTTCAGGACAATTCGGTGGATCAGGGCTCGCCCCCCATCCCCCGCAAAAGACTATCTTTTCTGCCTGCAGGTACCCCTACTCCGCGGCGGAGCCGCGGCTAAGCGACGCAAGACGCAATGCTGGAAACGCTTTAAACACAAGAATTTCCACGGGCCGCCTCGTTTACGGCGTGCACCACCTGCCCCATCAGGCCCTTCAGAGGGCTGCCGCACGGCCTGCACAACCGACCCCTGGCCCAGCAGTCGGTGCGCCATCACCGCCTCCGTCGCCATCACGCTTGGTCTCGATGTCCGGCGGCGCCAGCTGTGCAATCTCAGAGAAGCTGGCGCCGCTGGCGCTAACACCGCCGCCCGCCGCACTAGCAGCACCAGCTGCGCTGCTGGCACTGGGCTCCGCGGTGAGCGCAGGGGGGCGCAGCGCGCTCAGCAGGCGCATGCGCGATGGCCGGCCCATGCCCGCCGGCGACGGCGACCCGGCTGTGACGCTGCCGCGCGGGCTGTCCAGCAGCGCAAGGGTGACGCCGCGCGGCCTGAGCCGGGAAACTGACCGCTCGCGTCCGGCGGTCGTAATGCTCATGACTCGGTCCACGGCCACGCTGCTGCCGCTGGCACTGCGTCCCTCCAGCGCGGCCGCCATGATCTCCTGCTCTACCTGCTGCACCTGCTTCACCTCGGCGGCAGCCTGGGCTCTGCGCTTCATGGCCCAGCCGCCGAACTTCCGGAACTGCCGCACCGGCGCGCTGGCCGTGGCGCTGCGCTCGCGGCCCGCCAGGCGCTCGCCGTCCGCTCCGCCATAGGCGCCCGCGGCGAGCGACAGAGAGGCGGCCCGCGCTGTGACGGTGCCGCCACTGGCACCGGCCAGCGCCAGCAGCACGCCCATAGCGGCCTGGGACTCGCGCCGCGTCACCTCCACGGCCACCTCGCCCGCCAGGCGCCGCGCCATAATGCGGCTCTCGGGCCGGGCCCCCAGCCGGGTCGAGAGCTCGCGCTCTACCGCCACGACCAGATCCTCCTGCTGCCGTCGCCGCTGCTCCTCCGCTGCCAGCATGGCCGCGAGGGGCACGGAGAAGGACTGGGCCAGCCGCAGCGCGTGCGGCAGCGTGGGCGCCCGCACCAGCGCCGCCAGCGCCGCCATAGCGCCGGTCTGCGCACGCTGCGCCGCCGCTTGCTGCCGCTCCTGCCGCTGCTGCTGCAGGACCGTGGCGCTGGGCAGCTGAAGCTCCGGCAGTGGCCGCTCCAGCTCCCGCGCGCGGCCCGCCAGTCGTACCTGCGCATACACAAGGTTACTTTTGCAGGCTGCCGGCTGCTTTGCTGCCTTGTTTCAGGCCTGCTTTAAGCAGTCCGTCATGCAAACGTAACACACAAGGTTGGCGCGGTGCCAAGTCGTGACGGTACTCTACAACATTGTTTCGCAGCTTTGGAGGGTCACTGCCAATAGATCAGGGCAAGACGACAGCTTTGCCTCGCCCTTTTCCAATCACCGCCGCTACCTGGCCCCACCTTGTGCTCAGCCACGTGTCTCTGAACCACAGCGCGCATGGCAGCCCACATGGCGGACCGGTCGGGCACCGACTCCGCGGCGGCCAAGAGGTCAGACAGCAGCTCTGACATCTCCTGCAGGGTCCACAGTCCCGGTGCCACGTCAGGTGGGTACAAGCCTCAGTCCGCAGGCGTTGCTGCCTTCTCTGCTAGAGCAGTATGAAACGACATTTCGCAATCCCGCAGAACGAAGGACTCCCAAGGCCGCGCTCAGGGACGACACACCCAAGTACGGCGCACGCACCTCAACCTCGCGCCCGGCCGCCAGCAGCTGAGCCACGAGCGCGTTAAGATGCGCCGTCAGCGCCTGCACCGTCTCCAGCATGTGAGTGAAGAGGGCGGCCTCTGGGGACGCCACAGCCACGTCGGGCGCCACATCGTGCGTGTCCAGCCTCTGCAGGTGCGGCATCGCCATGCTACCCACACGCAGGCGCGGCACAGACGCAGCGTTGGGCGTGAGTGGCTCGTCCCGCTCCGAGGCCGTGGACTCCAGGGCCTCCGCCACAGGACCGGCCGCGACCGGAGCCCTGCCCCGGTTGCTGCCGTTGCTGCGCTGGCCGGCACCGGCCTTGGCGGACTTGAGGCTGGGTGACGCGCGCGGCCCGCCTCCGCCGGTTGCCAGCGGCGCCTCCTCCTCTCCCTCTTCGCCCTCGCCTTCTTCCTCAATCAGCATCTCAGGGGTGATCTCCAGCTTGCGGCGGCTGCGGCCCGCGGGCGCAGGCAGGGCGGCTGCGGGCGCAGCGGCAGCCGGCGGCGCGTCAGGGCCTTTGACGGCCCACGATGCCTTCTTAGGAGCGACCCGAACCCCGGACGGCACGCGCTGAGAGGGCCAGGCCTTGGCCAGACCCAGGGGCACGGGGGCGTTGGGGTCGCTCGGCCCTTGCCGCGCGAGTACTGGCTCGCCGGGGTTCGCAGAAAATGCACCGTCGCCGGTGGGCACGCCTCCCCGACCTTCTACAAAGTCGACGCCGGTGTGGCTGCTGGCAGTGTGGTCCTGCAGATGCTCCCCAAGTTGCTGCTCCTGACGAGAGGCCCCGGTCTGGTAGCCGTCACCGGCAGGTGTCTGGCCAGCAGCTGGGCTGGTGGACCCGGCCGCAGCCGGGCCTGCACATGCGGGGCTTCCGGATGAGGCCTTGCGGGGAGCCTGCAGGCCCATTACCAGATTAGCCGACGCCAGCGCAGCTGCTGGGCCGCCGCCGGCGCCCGAGGGCGCAGTCGCCGCCATCACGGCGATGGTCCGCCTGCTCTTGCTGCCGTCAGGGACCGCGTGAGTGGGCGTGTGTGCCCCGTCCGCCCCAGCGTCCCTGCCCTTAGAAGACCGGGGCTGCACCTTGCGCAGCTCATGCGCTGGCGGGCCCGATGGCGGCGGCGGGGGAGGCTGGCCGGCCGGCTCTGGGACAGAATTGACACCGTCAAGCGTGGCGGCACGGCGCGGTGGCAAGGGCGGCAGCGGAGTGGCTGTGACATTCTTGCGGATGGCACTGCCGCCGCCACTGCCGCTGCCTCTTACGCCTGCGGCCGGTCCGTCGCTGGCAGCGCTATGGCTCTTGGCGGGCAACTCGTGTGCTGACGCAGCGGAAGCGAACCGGGACTGGCGCCCGGTTGGCCCCGACGGCGACCCGAACTGCTTGGCGGAGGCCGGGCGCGCAGCTAGAGGCCCGCCAGCGCCAGAGGGATGCGCTCGGGCCCTGACCGAGGCGTCGCGCAACTGACCAAGGGTTGCCTCCAGCTCGTCTGGACCCACGCTGGTCACCTCGCCCCCGCTCAGCCCTCCACCCGAAGCACCAGCAGCAACGGTCTCCGGGCCCTGCAGCTGGTTCACCGCCGCCGACGGCGCGACCGCGCGAGCAGCGCTACCGCCGCCGCCGTTGCTGCGATCGTGATGGCTAGCAGACGCGGGGCGCGAGGGCTGCCGGCTTCCGCCTGCCGGCATTCGCATAGCCCAGGTAGGGTCGTCCAGTGCCGCCCTGACGGGCGACGACTTGACACTACCATCGCGAACGCTTCCGCCGACGCTGCTGCCACCGGCCCCTCCCTCCTTGAGGGCAATGTCCGTAGACAGCCGCTTAGCGCCGCTCAGCGGCCTGCTGGCTGCGTTGCCGATGGAGTGGCGCTCAGGAAGCCCGTCGGCGCCCTCCTCACCCGCCGCGTTGTTGACCGGGGGCACCGCGGCCGCCGCCTCAATTCCGCCGGTGGGGTGCCCAAAGCGAGACAGGAGGTTCGCCATCACGGCGTCTGCCAGCGCCTCGGGGTCGGCATCCGCATGAGACTGCAGATTGTGCGCTGATGAGCCCGCCAGGAGGTTACCGCGAGAGGTGGCGCCCTGAAACAGGGCCTTCCTCGAAAGGATGCCGTTGCCGATGGACCGTTGGGACGCCCCAGTCGGTGCCGACGCAGCCGATGCCAGGAAGGCGGCGCCATGCGAAGCAAAAGGCCCGGCGTCGCCGTTGCCCGTGCTGCGGCGCTGCGCGCCGTCGCCAGCGGCCCCCGTAGCGGAGACGCGCCTCATCCCATCGTCCGTGCGGCGTGCAGGGATGCCGAAGGGCGATTGAGCCTCTGGTGCCACAGCAGCAGCGGCTGCGGCCGCCGCCGCCGCTGCAGCCGCTGCAGCCCCTGCTGCGGCCCCTCTGGCGACGCCGTTGCCAGAGGCCAGCAGAGCCCTCTGGCCACCTTGCATGGTCAATTCTTCCTGTTCAGCGTCTCGACTGACGGGCGCCACCTGCAGCCGTGCGCGCGACACGGCGTGGAGCGCGGAGCTGACGGCCCTCCCATCCAGGGGCCTCCCCGCGCCGTCCACTCTGAGGATGGACTTGTGGCTCGCCCCGGTGGCGCCTGCAGCGGACAAGGGCCGCAAGGCACGGTCCCGTACGGCGCTTACGGGCCGGCTGGCCAGGGTTCGTATCGCGTGGACGGACGCCATCGACAGCATCGACACGCCGCCAAGGTTTTTACGGCTGGGCGTGATGGTGCCCAGTGTGGCCTTGAAGTTGGCCACAGAGCGGTTCAGCAGCTCCAAGATGCCTCGCCGGCCGGAGCCCGCTAGCCACGCCTGCATGAGGAGTAAAGGCCAGGCGAGCGGGTGTCGGCCGGGGTGCCGACCGGGAGTATGGCTCTACAGAGGTAAAGCGTTACGATGTCAGCTGACAAGGTTGTGCTTAGCCGGTTGCATTGCGTATGCGTGGCGATGTGCTTGACGTCGCCGCGCAGAATCAAAGCGCACCTCTGTCCAAAGAAGCATTTGCTTGTTCTTGGGTGCCTTGTGCCGGAGGCTCTGCCAAACCCAGGTTACCATACGACCAATGTCCTGGGCATGGATTGGTTCCAAGCGGGCAAAGAATAAGCTGCCAGTGACAGGTCGTAACAGGCAAGGAACGGATGGAGAGTGCCCGGGACCCAAGAGTCCACCGTTATCAAGGGTTGCAGCTTGCAGGTTACACGTCTGTCCAAGCCGGGTGTCCATTCAATGCATGCAGCAGATACGCACTCATTGAACCGTTGTGCAGGCGCCTGCATGGATTGCTACCAACCCCATCGACTGGCCAGCCCAGAATCCGCATAACTCACATCTGGCACTCCAGGCATGCCTGCCACAGCTCGCTTGAGTTCCCAGAAGGGCCAGAGCAGGAAGGCCAGAATGAAGCTCAGCAGCAAGAATAGGAAGAAGATGGGGCCCAGCACGTACAGGATGCCGGCCAGCGCCCACTCGGGAGCCGACTTGATGACTGTATTGTCCAGGAGCCCCTGCGACGCAGCAACGCGGCGGCTGGTTCACGAGCTGCCCTGGTCCGTCACCATCCCAGCACGTGAAACCTTGGCAACCAAGTTGTTTTCTAAGCCGCCCGGGAGAGCGAGTGGGCAACGAGCGAGGAGAAGGAAAAACAGGGGGAGCTGGTCACCGCCTCCATTGGGCATCCCCGCCAAGACTCCGCCGCGCAGCTCCCTTCAGCGCGGCACTAGACACACCTGGAACACATGCTGGTCATCCCGTAGCAGAACGAACTTGAGCATCAGGTAGATGGCGTCCCCCAGGCTCGACAGCTGGACCACGTAGGTGCCAAAACACAGGCTGGCTGCAGCCGCAAACAGCACCACACACGTGATGACCGCCACGGCAAAGTGAACCAGGTCCGGCAGCGCTCGCGAGAGCGTTCCGGCGATGATGGAGAGGCGCGGCTGGAAGGAGAGGTAGTGCAGCCAGCGAACCACCACCAACGCAAGTACCGTGCCCTGCGTAGTTTCAAGGCGCAGAAACAGGGTCATGGAGAGGATTGTTCAAGCATGGAGGTTCAGGTCGACCGCAGGCGGCAATTTCACACGGACGTTACTCGTACGGACAACTTTTATGGGCAAAGTGCATCTAAGCTTCTTTCGTGCCAAAGCCACATACCTGCAAGAACATGTATGTGGCCAAGGTATTGAACATCGAGTCTACGCGAGCAAACATGGAGCCCGCCTGGTTGAGAGGCCCATTGTCCGGAGGCAGTGTCCACCGAGCCGCTGAACCGGCAACGGAGGTATTGCTGCTCGTGCCGTTCACGGTGCTGTTCGAAACCGCCACGGCAGCGGCAGCATCATCATCGCGCCGGGTCATAAAGTAGCGAGCCCGGGCAAAGGAATCGGCGTCGTACACGTCAAATCGCGACGTAAACTCCTCACGTACGGAAAGCCGTACGGCATACGTGTAGAAGACCGCAATCGCAGCGACCATCAGCGCACAGATCGTCGCCTCGTACACCACCCACATGACGCCCATGCGGGGCTTGTACTTCCGTAGGTTCTGCGTTTCTGCATTTACAGGCCGCCAGGCGGTACATGTGTCAGGTTCTCAGTAAGCAACACACTAGGCAAACGGCATGCGCAACATTTGCCGCGGATTGACCCAGAGAGTTACCCGTTACTATAAGCCACCCCCTTCTACACTCAGAACCACGGTCCCGTCGTCTGGCCCAACAGACGGCGTCCAAAACATAATCAATATACTCACTGGTTTTCTCATCCTCGTCGCTGTCATCACTGTCAGACTTCTGATTGTGTTCAATAACCTCGCCTGGCAGTACCCGATTTTTCCTGCCGAAGCTCTTGGACTTCATGACCGCAGAAACCTTCCGGGCGGCGCGGCGCAACAGCTTGCTGCGGCGCCTCTGCATGTCGACCTGGCAGTAAATGTCGTACGCTGCAACGCAATAGCACGCCGCGGGTATGCATGTTGCTTTTGGCGTCTCCTTTCGGGAGACACAGCTTTGGGGATGGCGCGGCATTCACTCTTGGTCTCGTCAAAGCCGCTCTAGAGAGCACTCCGCGCCGGGTGCATGAGCCACGCATATGGCCAGCATGGGCTGCATGGCCCAGTTAGGTAGGGCTGGGTGGGCCAGGATACCGGTACAACTATCGCGATAAGGGCCTCACCTGTCATGCCAAAATAGCCGATAACGAGCAGCACAAGAAAGAAGTCTGGAATGAAGCTTGATATCTGCAAAGGAAGAGCGGGAGCAGAGCACAATATGGTAGGCCAACGGCCCTCACGGTGTCCTCGGTACGGCGATGAGGCATTTTGTGAACAAGCTTGTGTATGCCTACGAATTACGGTAGTCATGGCACTTCCATTGGGATAATCGCTTCCCGCAAGGGCTATACCTGCAGGTTGGTTATTGCGTCACCGTAGCTTATTGCGGGGAGGCCCATCAGGTAGGTCTTGGCGTCGATCACACCGCTATCTGACCACGTGAAGTCCACCCGCCAGTAGCCAAACGCCTGGGCGTCTGGGTTGTACGTCACGAGCTGCGCGCGGAGCGACCTGCGCCGGCGGTGGGCGAGCTCTTCATAGCGCACAAGATCGAGAAGTGCTCTATGGTACCTAAAAAGGGGTACAGGTACCCTTCGAAGCCTGTGCGGCCATGGGTAGATTGTAGACGTAATCCACGCAACCTGTTCCAAATCAACGATGTACACCCCACAACAGGAACTGCCAGAGGGGCGGGCTACCCAGGCATCCAGCTGGATGCGTCCATTACGGTACTGCATACTTGGTGAAGGACGACGAAAGGTACCCGCCATCTCGCACGTAGGTGATGGCTTGCCGAGCCCGCTGCTCAGAGAGACGCGTGTCCAACAGCACGGGGTACCCGGGCGGGAAGCGCCCCAGCGGCTCGTGGAAAAAGCCGTACGGGACTCCGGCCGAGTTGCGTTCGAGGGAGCCCTGCCGTGTTCATGAATATGACGAATGCGTTAAGCGGGAAATCATGGCATTGCCTCTATGCTACCCTCCCGACAGCCCGGTATTGCATGGTCGCGGACACGACGGGGCAGGAGGGCGAATGGGCAATCTGCTCACCGAGGTCATATTATAAAAGTCTGCGGGCTCCGCCTCATTGTCATACAGCGAGCTGTGGCGGTTGAAGATGGGGTCACTGCCGATGCCTCCCAGGTCGCCGGAGCTGGGCGTCCGGTTGTCATTGGATTCGTCCGAGTCGCAGCCGACCACCAGCGCGTCAAACCTCGAGACGCGACAGATGCGGCCGTCAATGCCGTTGGTCGCGCGGATCTCCGCTGACGTCCGGCGCACCTGCGCTCGCGGGGCTCGAAGTCACGTTGTGCCTCCAGGCCGCAGGGCCGAGCGTTCACGGAAGCGCAGAGCCCGATATGGGCCAAAGCCAGAGCAGGCCCTTCCCAAGCGCACCTGGTGCAGCAACATGCCAACAAGCACCTTGTTCTTGACGCCGCCAGCGTAGCGGCTGCGGTCTGTGCTCCGGACGTCAAAGAGGCTGTAATCGTAGCCCTCGCCGCCAGGGAGGTCATAGCCCTCAAATAAGCCGCCGCTCCTGGACGCGTTGGTGGTCCCACCGCTGGGGCCTCCTAGCAGCTTGCGGTCCTCCGCTGTGACGCGACCCGACTTGCCGTAACACAGTGACGTCAGGTGGCCCCATACACCGGCGACCGCACGGGACAGGCGAGCCACCCAGCCACCATGGCCCGCCTCCTCCCTCAGAGCCTCATTGTGGGCCACAACAGCTGCTGATGCTGCCTGCTCGCGTAGGCGCTGCAGGGCTGCGACTGACCCCTGGTTCGGCGCCGATGTAGCCGATGCCATGGAACCCACCAGCAGCTCGCGGCGGCGACCGGTAGCCGCCGAGGCATTGCCGGCGGAGGCATACCAGGCCTCGTTGCCCGCGTATAGGCGGCTGGTGTGGAAGAAGTAGGTAACCGATTGGCCGCGCACGAAGAGGCACTTGCTGTAATTGGCATACTCCTCTGCCGTCACATTGAGGTAGTTTGAGATGCCGTCGAGGATGGCGGCTGTCGTGTAGATGGCGCGCTGGGTGGCTGCCTCTGCTTCATTCAGCGCGGACTGCGTGCAGGGAATGTCGGAATGTCAGTCGTGAGCAAGTCCTAGTAGCGCAAGCCCTAAGAGCATCTAGAGGGGCTCTGGAGAGCAACTACCCCTTTCGGGTCCTTATTTGCGCAGGTCCTGAGCGACTTGTCCGACACGGCCTCCCTGGGCCTGGAATCCCTACATAGCACGTGGCGTTTGCCCACCTGCAGCAGCCCAAGCGTGGTGGCGATGGTGGCGGCATTGGCCGCCTGTACCGCTATCGTGTTGTCAACCAGCTGGGCTGCAATATCGGTCTTGGTGGTGATGGACTTAAATGCCGCGTTGGCGGCGACCGAAAGCGATTCAAGCTCGAGCTTGTACACCTGCATGTCATAAAAGACCCTTCTTATCTGAATGCACATGGAACTCTTGGTTCTGCAGCTAGGTACAGTAGGTCTTGCGGCACATGTGTTCATACAACAATCGTCCACCAGCACGCATCATGGGTTACATGCTTACCAGGTCCTTCTCAGTGAAAGTATGATCCAGAGACCCGGCCAGCGAGATCATGGACGCCTGCGGGATGAAACACACAAGTCGTACTCCGTGCACACAAAGTGCCGCAACTCAATGAGCCATGGCGCAGGCACTCGCAGCCCAAGTTAGCATGGCCCCGACCGCAACATGAGGCATGGGGCCTCCCTGAACCTCATGTTCGGCGCACCTGTTGGTCAGCCATTTCGCGGGACAGTCGGTCGAGCTCAGCCACCCCCCCCACCAGCACCCCCAGCGCCGTGTCCGAAGGCAGCACGGTGGGCGTGGCGCACAGGCTCTTAATTGCGCCCACAGACTGCAGGCCCAGGTCCTCAGCCGACGAGTTGTCTGGCGTCGTCACGGACCCCGTGCCGCAGCCGGAGCTCTGCAGCGCGCGGCGCGGTGTGCCAGCGTCCGAACTGAGCCACGTAAGGCTGCTGCCACTGCGGGGCTGCTGGCCCAGGGGCAAGATGGACGTTGCGTAGTCAGCCCCTGGCTCGAGCAGACCCATAGCCAGTTCCACTTGGGCCGCAATGTCATTGAGCCGCCTAACGACGCCGCCAGGAGCGCTCAGATCGTGTTCGCGGGCCTGTCGGCGCAGTCCTGCACTTCCGGCCGGGCGCAGAACGTCCCTGCCCCCGACGGTGCTGGTGGTCGACTTGCCAAGCAGGCCGTGGAAAATGGCGTCGCGCAGGACGGCACGAGCGCCTAGGCCTGTGGGCTCGATGGATGGGCCCAGGTTGGCTTCTTGATTCCTGTCATTGCCAAAACCGAAGCCGCTGCCGCCGCCTGCAGTACCGGCTCTTGCCGTCTCAGAGCCCACAAGGGTGTCGCCGCTTGAGACGCCGAGGGCAAGCACACTGCGCCGGTGCCTCCTGTTCGCGAGACTGCCAGCGAGCACAACGCCCGATACGTCTGGGACGTCGGAGAAGCCCCTGGTCACGTTGACGGTCATCTGCAGGAGGGCAATGGCATTGCCGTCAGCGGTAGCGCCCATGGCAAGAGGCGGCCCGTCCGCGCAGGTTCCGATGCTGGACTGCTGGTTGTTTAGCATTTCTGCATGTTGGACTCACGAGCCTCCTTGGCTTACCTGTACGACATAGTAGGATGGCACTGCGCCGTTCACATCGTCCACCAGTGTCACGTTTGGCTGCTGCACCAAAGCAAGGGATCGGATGCTGTCCGAAGTGATGCCAAACGCCTGCATATCAAGGGGCACGTCAGCGGAGGTCAGGGCAGTTGAGTCGTTAACGCGGTTGGTCTCGGCTAGAGAAGCCGAGGCCCATGTCAACGATTGGATCATACTTCCGCTACGTGTCTCACCGTCAGGATGGGAATCAAAATGGCGAAGCGTGCGGTCGCATTACTGGCGAGCCTTGCCGCAAACGCCTCGGCGGCCGTGCCATTCGTTGATCCAGAGGCAGTGCGGTTAGGGAAGAGCTTCATGTCGATGATGGTGTTCACACGCTGCAACAGGAAATGGCCACAAGGGAGCAACGTGTCATTCAAGAAAGCTCGGCTGTAGGGTGTCAGGAAAGATGTGCTTGCTTGCTTTGGGGGCGTCAGCAACTGGTGATGCCTTTCCAGAAGGCCAGGGACGCCAGCTCACCTGCTCCACGGCCACATCCAGGTTCTGTGACACGCTGATGCTCCCTCCGGACCCCGCCACAGTGTATGTGATCTGGTAGCGGCCTGGCAGACAGACACCGGTGGTCAGCCCCTCAATGCTGCAGCTTCCGCAGCTACTGCTGCCTGTGTCATCATCCTCATCGCTATTGGTCTGTGGGCAAAGCGGCTTCACGGTAGTCATGATGTCCGGCGTGACGTCCCCATCGGCCGTGTCGTTGGCGATGGCTGCGCAGCCGGCCACCCGCGGCAGTGCAGGCACGCCCTCGGAGAAGTTGGCGCACGGCGCGAGGCTGACGGGCGCCGGCTGGCCGTACGCCATGAACATGGTCTGGGCACTCTCCGCGAGGGTTAAGTTCTCACGGTGAGAGCCCGGCAGCACAAAGAGTCGCGGCTTGGCGGTGTCGAGCACGCCCGCACCCATGGCCATCGCCAGGGCCGCGCGCTCGTCGCAGCTGACGTCGCTGCAGACGTACTGCGAGCCGCCGCTTGCAAGGGACACCTCGCAGTAGCTCTGATTTGCACCGCAAGGGCTGACCACCTGAATGACACGCTGCGCGGTCGCGTTGGCGCCCTTTGTGTCAAACACGGCGATAATCAGTGTAAAGGTGGTGCCCACCGCCGCGGTGACCGTGTCCACTCCGCACTCAGAGGGCTCCTTGCGGTCCGCCCAGTGGGCTCGGCACTGCGTCTTGGCGCAGTCGTCCGGCGGGCACAGAGCAATCTGCGGAGGGACGGAAGGTGAGCACAGCCTTAGAGGCATGGCCCAAGGCTACCCTTCCATCATCAAGTCTGCCAATCGTGGTTCATATGGACAAGAGGAGCCACACGTACCCGGCTAGTGAGATCTCCGTCTTCCGCGTCAGTCGCAGCTCCGAGCGTCTCGCAAGGCTGGTCCGTGGTCGGGGACTGGCCGGAGGTGCACACCTTGTAGGCCACGCCCCTCCTCACGGATACCTGCGAGGTAGACGGCCACGTGCAGCAAGCATCACTTGTGCACCCAAGAAAGAACACGGCATGAAAAGCGCCCTGACCCAACAGGTATCCCTTTGCATACCCGCGATCCGAGACGTTCGATGCCTGTGCGACAGAGAAACCCCAATCACGACGGTGCCTAACCAGGAACCATTGGGCCCCCTGCCCCTGCCGTATCCTTCCGTACCCGCGCCCCGACGACATCGGAGCTGTTGAGCGCCAGCGCCGGTGCCGCGTTGGTGAAGGTTACCGCGCTCGCTTGCTTGCTGTTGGACGAGCCGCCGTTGTCATTGTTGTTCCTCGCCGAGTCAGTCAATGCCATCTCGCTGGCGCATACCGAGTCCTCGGAGCACCGACCGTCGGGGCAAGTGCGCTCACCCTGGCACAGCGCCTCCACAACCAGGTACCTGTGGGCAGGGCGTAAATGCGTAATGCCGGAAACTCAGATCCCGAACTCCAGACTTCACGCCCTGAACCAGGCAATCACTTTGCTGCGGTGCAGCTGCAATTTTCAGTATCTGCGTTTTCACGGTGATATGGTCGCGACGTACGGCTTCCGCATCGAGCCCCCACTCACCTGTAGACAACGATCTCTCCCACCGAGGGCCACGTGAGGTGGAAGGAGATGGTGTAGTTGCCGGGTACGCGGGTGTTGATGTTGCAGTACTGCAGCCCCACCACTTCGAACGGCTGCGGGTCCCGCACACCGGTGGCGCAGGCGCGCAGCTGCAAGCGGGAAGAAGGGCGCGTTATTGAGACCATGGCGTCAGAGCACTGCAACACGTTAAGTGTTATGGGGGTTGATGTGACCAAGGCAGGAACGCAACGTGACCCTTTTACAGCTGTACGCCAGCCGCCACCATGAGGGCCCCGTTGGCCGGTACCATCACGCACCAGTCCGTTCATGTCCCCCTGGGTCAGCAGCGTGGCCGTGCCGCCGGGCTCGCAGTTGGTGGTCATGCCGTCGCGGCAGACCGGGTAGGACGAGCCCTGGGTGATGGTGACCACTGGGTCCATGTTCAGGATGAAGCGCGGCACCAGCAGTGTGCTAGCGTCATCGCTGCCGCTGGAACCCCCGGGCAGTCTATCAACAACCATCTGATTGCCGTTGTTGCCGTTGCCCGAGTTGGCCATCCTGTTGCTGTCAACTCTGCCGGCCATTCCGCAGACACCTCCCGAGCTGCACGTCATGGGGTCGGTCGGCTGCTCCACGGGGCAGGCGAAGTCAGGCGGGCGGCAGAGCACGTAGACGCGGCGGCGCACCGGAGCGGCGGTGTTGCCGGCGCCGTCCATGGCCGAGTAGGTAATGAGGTAGGGCATTGATGTACTGGACGTGTCGTTCCCTGAGGGTGGAGGACGGCGCTTTGTGACTTCAGCCGTTAGGACCCATGGGCCGCTATCAAAGATACGTCTTACCATGAAGGATGTTAGCTTGCGGACTGCGATTGTGCATAAATTGTGCAACGCACAATGTGGTTCTTTGCGGCAGCGGTCAAGGATAAGATTGCTGCTTGCCTGTAGGATTAGCTGTCGACACCACCGAAACGATGGCCCCAGCGGGGCTGAGTATGCTGGAGAGCACGTTGACTCTGACGAACGTGGAGGCCCCTCCGCTGCTCGATGGCACCTCGTCGGTTGCGGTGGCCCCGGCGTCGGTGTAGGTGTCCCCCACGAATACCGTCGTGATGAGGCCCGATGTGCCGCCCGGTGTGGCGTAGGGCACGCCGGGCGGGGACACGGTCACCACCGGCGCGATGGTGTCGGGCGGCTTCGTAGTGGCCTGTCATGGCGTCCGGTAATCACGGGGAAATGAAGGCGGTCAATCTGGCTCCTGCAGTGTGGCCTTTCTCCCGGACCAAACGGTTTGCCAAGACACCCACACACAATCAAACATAGCCTCAGCCGCGGAACGGCTGCTACGCAGAACGCACCGTCTGTGTGGTCTTGCTGGCGACGGCGGTGATGGCGGTGGTCGCTTTCTCACTCAGGGAGCCGCATTTCTTGAGCACGGAGCACTGCAGCGTCCCGGCGCAGCGGACCTCGTTGGTCGCGTTGCAGCTGTCGTAAACGGTCACCAGCCGCACCCGCCGCGCCACATTGCCCGCAGAATCGGTTGCCTCGTACACGACCTGTGTGCGGTTTGGGGGTAGCCGAGACGGCCGGAATCAGCAGAATGGTCACGTGCCCGCTCCAGAGCAACGTGCGTGCACCTTGACGCACGCCCGCAGAAAGCAAACAGCCTAAGCCTGCGACCCAAGATCATGTCTCCCAACTCCTCGGTCCGGTCGCTGACTCACCCGGATGGGCTGCCCTGGCTGTGTCACCGCCGACGTATTGACCACCCCGCTGACCACCCTTGCTGCCACCTTCCCGTCGCGCAGGTCCGTGGCCGTTGCGCCCCACTCGGTGAAGACCGAAAACACCTCCAGGGCCACCGTAGAGGGGCCCAGAAGCGTGATCTGGAGGAGAGACCACGGGTAAGCACACGGGACACGGGCAGGTGTCGGCCTGTTACGCATGCCGTGAGAGCGTCACTGGCGAAAGGCGGTCGTCGTCGTGCTCTAAGTGGACACATCCGTCAGAAACACGAAAAGATGTTGCGCATAGACATAGATATGACTTTGCGTACCTCAGGCTCTAGAATGTCCGGCTCGGCGGCGGGCGGTGGCGGGCTGCTTCTCTCCGTGGCGATGTCGGGCACCTGACCAATGAACAGCAACGGGCAAAGGGGACCGGCGAAGTACGGTACATAGGGCAAACTGACAGCCGAAACGCACCCTTGGCTACTACTGGCCGAACTCCGAGTTGCGTTTGCAGACGTACGCAAGGACATGTGCCCACCTCTTCAACGGGTGATGGTGGAGGCGGTCTCGGGGGACTGAATAGGAAAGCAGTTCCCGGGATGGGAGGGGCGGGTGATGGGGGGGCCGGAGATGGCGGCGGTGGCCGAGGAGGCCTAGGGGATGGTGGCGGTGGCGGGCTCGGCGGCGGTGGTGATGGCGGTGGCGGGCTCGGCGGAGGTGGTGATGGCGGTGGCGGGCTCGGCGGAGGTGGTGATGGCGGTGGCGGGCTCGGCGGAGGTGGTGATGGCGGTGGCGGGCTCGGCGGAGGTGGTGATGGCGGTGGCGGGCTCGGCGGAGGTGGTGACGGTGGCACTAGAGACGGTGGTGGTAACGACGGCGGAGGAGGAGAAGGCAGCAGCGGCGGGGGCGGCAATGGCGATGGCGGAGGTGGCGGCGAATTCGCCCTATAGTGAG
>LSYV01000053.1:263340-315753 GCA_001584585.1 Gonium pectorale
GGAGGAGGAGAAGGCAGCAGCGGCGGGGGCGGCAATGGCGATGGCGGAGGTGGCGGCGAATTCAGTAGTTTGGATTGTGGGGCGGGTGAAGGTGGGTTCTGCAAGTCCGCGGTCGGAGCAGGTGACGGCGGCAACGTGTCAAGCGATGGGGGCGGCACACGCGACACTGGCGGTGCCAGAGCGGGAGATGGCGGCGGTGTCGATGAGGCTGGTCCTGGTGGTGGCGACGGGCGCGAAGGGGCTGGTGATGGCGGTATGAGGGATGCTGGCTCGGGCGACGGGGGCGCCTCAGTTGCAGGAGACGGCGTCGGCAGCTGAGGAGATGGCGGAAGGGGTCCTGGCGATGGTGGGGATGGTGGAGAGGGGCCCGAAGGCGATGGGGATGGAGGTGTCGGGGGCAATAGTGGGGCGGGACCTGGTGAGGGAGGTGGCGTCGGCTTCGGTGGTGATGACGTGGGTGATGGTGTTGAAGGGAGTGGAAGCGGTGTAGGCGTGGGCGACGGTGGCGAAGGAGATGGAAGAGGCGGTGGCGTGGGTGATGGTGTTGAAGGGGTGGAAGTGGTGTAGGCGTGGGCGACGGTGGCGAAGGGGATGGAAGAGGCGGTGGCGTGGTGGGCGACGGTGGCGAAGGGGATGGAAGAGGCGGTGGCGTGGGCGATGGTGTTGAAGGGTTGGAAGTGGTATAGGCGTGGGCGACGGTGGCGAAGGGGATGGAAGAGGCGGTGGCGTGGATGATGGTGTTGAAGGGGTTGGAAGTGGTATAGGCGTGGGCGACGGTGGCGAAGGGGCTAAAAGAGGCGGTGGCATGGGTGGTGGTGGTCCTGGCGGTGCCGGTGTGGATTGCGGAACGGGCTGCTGTGAGGGAGGTGGCGGGCTCGGCTGCGGAGATGGAGGAGATGGTGGCGGTGCCAAAGGCGGTAAAGGTGAGGGCGGCACCGGTAACTGCAAAGGCGGTGATGCAGGCACCGATGGCGGTCTCGGCCCTGGCTGAGGTGATGGAGGGACAGGGCCTGGCTGAGGGGGCGGAGGTTGCGACCCGGGCGGAGGAGATGGCGGCATTGGGTCAGGCCGTGCAGGGGTTGGAGGCGGAAGCGACGGCGGCTGGATTGGAGCGGGCTCCGGTGACGGCGGCTGAGGAGACGATGGCAGGGGCGACGGCGGCGGGGATGGCACGGGCTCAGGCGATGGCGGCTGGAGCGATGGTGGCTGGGGCGACGGAGGCGAAGGTGACGGCTGCTGCAGTCCTGACGGCTCGGGCGAGGGCGGGCCCGACTGTGCTGGCGGCGGCGGCGGCCCCATCGGCACCCTCCCAAAGAGCTGTCGCAGGTTTGGGGTGCGCAGGCAGTAGCGGGTCGTGGCAGGCGTTATGGCTACGTTGTAGCCATTGAGCCCAGAACCAGCGGTAGGAGACAAGGCGTTACTACCCAGAACGCATGTCTTGGTGGTGCTGTCGTGTGCCACGAGCTCGCAGGTGGACACGGTGTTGCAGATCCTGGCACAAGAATCAACCGTCGCCACATCGGCTACTATGCTGGTGGTGGCATAGGTGACTGCAAAACCAGGTGGCAGGCACTCGAAAGTACCTGCAAGCGCAGGACGGGGTGGAGCGAGAGCGGAATTAAGAAACCGTATGCAGCCAGCTAGCCATGCCTTCCGTCCGGGGCTGCAAGAAGCAAACTGCACTGGTCATAGGGTTGCCAGCCGTCGCCCATCAGCATGGATGGAAAGGGCGTGTGCAGAGCGAGCAATTCTACCTAGCCCCACACGAGGCAATGGGACTGCAGGGCCGACAGGCGCTACCCTACCTGTGGCCCGAAGGCATGCCATCGCGACAGCCGAGGAGGGCCCGTACGCTATTTCGCCGTTTGCGTCGCCGCCGAACGCTCCAGAGAACACCTCGCAGCCACCGGCGCGCGTCAGCTGGTAGTGTGTGCACGCCGTACCGTAGGCGGCGCACCACTTTGCGCAACTGGCAACTGAGGCACTCGCGAGGGACGAAAGCGCTGTGCCTCCGAGGTGCGTCCCGGCGAAGCAGGCATGCGACCAGAAGTAGCGGTACGACAGGACCTCGCCGTAGGCGCCCATGGGCGTCTTGACGCAGGCACGCTGCTGCGGGTCAGCTGCTGCGGACGTGGAGCCGTCTGGACCCGACAGGAATGTCAGACTGCGGGCTGTGCAGTTGCCGCTATCGGCCGAGTAGACGTATCCGGAGCAGCTGCTGTCGCTGAGGCACGCCTCGGCGCAGACCTCGCTGCTCGGCTTGTATGTGGGGTAGCCGCTGAGGTTCATGCCCGGGATGTCGTGGCCATCTGGCAGGCAGTACCAGGGGTCTGCAAGAAAGGGCGATTCCGAGCTTAAAATCCTCGCATGAATAGCACCTAAACATGGCGACCACAAGGTGGAGCAGTACTCCAGAGTACTGAGCTAGCCAATTCACCGGCTCGCAGCCATGCCCATAGACGTCCACGCCAACTTTAGCCTGCCATTCAGGCGGCCTTACGTACGACATCCTTACCTGACGCCTGGAAACATATCGTGCTGTTCGCAGCGGAGCCGCCAACGGTGTAGCCTCCCGTAGCAGTGCTGTCGAATAGTTTGTTAAGCAGGACACAAGTGAACTCCGTAACCGTACCGCCGGCGTTCGGAGTCGAGGGCTTGACGGCAACGGCAGCACACCCGGGGTAATCCCGACAGGCGGTCTCGCAGCTCCGCTGTCCGGTCAGCATCAACGTGTTAAGAGTGACGCCCGGCACCTCCACTCCAGGCAAGCACATGAACTGGGAAGGGGCTGCGCGGGGTGATAAGCACAGCAATGGAATAGCTTAATCTATTGGCAGAGTGTTGACAAACGAGAGTGCGTTGACGTTAAGAGCCGCAATACGACATAAACGTAACAGTGAAGTGACAATCGCATTCCAGGATGGGTGCCGACGAGCCCCGGCGGCAGGACGGCGGTCAGATGAGGCGGGGTCATGTGCACGCGCCCAGACATGCACCCACCTGGCGAGCTACGGACATAGGTGCCCGCACATGTCGCGTCCCCAGCACCAGGCAGCACCAGCAGCTTCTGGAACTCGCTCGACGAACCATCCTGTGTGGCACAACGCGAGGGGGCAGATTCACGGCAAGATTGTTATGATGAAGAGGTCACGCCAACCGCACATTGCACATCCTGAAGTAAAGCCTTTTTCGAGCATTCGCTGCCCTACGGATGTATATGAACGCTCACGAAACTCACCAAGACCTTGGTCGTGCTGTATCCCGTCGCCTGGACGGCAACGCAGGACGAGCTGCCCAGGCACTCGTTTGTCATGGCGCTAGAGACGGTCTCGTTGAGATCCTTGAGCACAGTTGTGTTGAAGGAGGAGGGTATGCCGGTGGGGTTGGGATAGAAGATGGCGCCGCTTGGCGCAGGGCACGGGAGCGGCACGTCCGCCGCATTGCCGAACCGCTGCCGCGCGCTGAGGGTGCGCAGGCAGGTGCGGTATGTGCCGCCAATGACGCTTGCCTCCCGCACGTTTGAGAAGCGGTCGCCGTGGAAGACGGTGCTGTGCAGGACGCATACGGTCCCGCTGGACAGTATCCTGAACAGGAACGACACGCAGGCCGCATTCGCGGTGCAGGCGTCCGCACAGTCACCGCGTGATACTGAATACCCGGCGCCTGAGAAACCATAGAGCTGAGTGTATGCAACTCCCTGTTCGGTCGGCAGGCAGTGGTAGCGGCCTCCGACGGTGGCGAGGCAGCTGACCGCCACACTCTGCAAGGGGCCGTAGCCCGAGGCCTGGCCCGCCACTGGCGCGCCTGAGCCCGAGAACAGCCGGCACTCGCCGCTCAGCATGAGGCTCCAGTGGGCGCAATCGGAGTTGGACGCGCAGGCCGCGGCGCAGGTAGTCGAGCTGTACGGCACGGCCGTCAGGGTCACGATGGGCGAGGTGGTGGCCGGGTCGGACAGCGCCACACCCGGGTAGCAGGCGGCGGCGTGCGGCAGAGAGCCGCCGGGTGACCGACCCAGCGAGGCGTGCTGTGGCGTCTTGACGCAGGCGCGGCTGACGTCCGAGTCCGGGCCGTTGGCCCCCGACGAGCCGTACCATGCGTTGGACAGCAGGGTGCAAGTGAAGTCTGCCGAACGGTAGTGGTAGTGTGTGCAGGTGCTGTTGGCGTCGCAGGCGGCACGGCACATTTCGGGGTTTCTCAGGTACCAAGGCCCCTTGAGGATGTCACCCTTGATCGACCAGCCCTGAGGGATGAAGAGGAGAGAGGCTTGCCTGATATAAGGTACGAGGCATGCCCAAGCTATCGGCAGGAAGAACATGGGTCAACCAGACACAACTTGCCCGTGTCTGCACACATCTTAAGGGAAGGGGCACAACGCACCTGGGGCGCACACCAGTACGATTCGCTCGCTGGCATGCACAGGGCGCCCGCAGCACTGACGTTGACCACCAACGGCCCCAGGGACGCGCTGAAAGCGTCAGATAGCAGCCTGCAGCCGGATCCCGCCGGATCGGTGACGTAGGCGACGCAGCCCATACTCGTGTCGCAAGCGCGCCCGCATAGGTGCGGCTGCACGGCGGAGGTACTGAGAACGGTGGCGCTGGGCGCGCTGAGTCCCGCCACGCAATAGTACTGTCGGGGCCCGGTGGCCGTGCGGACATATGTGCCCGAGCATCCCTCGCTTGGGGCGCCGCCCGTGCCGACAGCTGCTTGCAGGGTGACCAGGGACACGGCCTGCGTCTGGTAGCTGCTTATGGTGCCGCTTCCAAAGAGCACGGCTGCGCAGCTGGAGTCCGAAGAGCACGCCGCCATCGCTCCGGTGGCGGTGGTCCCGGTGCCAAGGGCCGTCAGGTTGGTGGCGGATCCGCTGGCGTAATACCCGGGCACGAGTGTGTACCCCGGCATGACGGGGCAGCGGTCCAGCGGGTTCCAGTCCTCGCCAGGCTGGGGAGCGCAGTACACGCTTGCTGCAGCAATGAACGAGTTGTTGCCCTTCATAGCGATGCGGTAAATGGCACCGCCGTCAGGGCACTTGCCGAAGGCCGACGTAAGCGAAACGCCGGGCGCGCCGGCGCCCATAGCGGGGCTGGTCCAGGAGGCCACCCCGCCATCAGCGCACGCAAAGGAGACCTTCGTCAGAGGGTTCCTGGGCTCCCCGGGCGCTGCTTCCCAAGCACTAAATGCCACGAAGCCACCCGCACACGAAAAGTTGTATCCGGCAGACCCAGTAGGCTCCCGTGCAGAGGGGAACAACCTCCCATACTGGGTCCCGTCGGAGCACGTCCTGAGGCGGATGAAGCTCCACCAGTAGCCGCCGAATTCGCTGGACGAGTCCAGGGTCAGACCCGTCATGACGCCCCCAGTGTCACAGAACAGGTCAAACCCGTCGTATACACCCGTGTCGTAGCTTGGAACTGTCAGGAGGAGGAGCTCAGACGCGGTGCCGGGGGGTGGCGGTGGGCGTGGAGGGCTGGGGGGAGGGGAAGGATGCGCTGGTGAGGACGGATCTGGGCTGGGAGGTGCAGGAGACGGCGGCAAGGGGCTTGAGGGCGCAGGCGCAGGCGGTGGCGGAGACGGGGGCATGGGACTGAGAGGAGATGGCGGCAGCGAGTACACAGGAGCAGGCGATGGCGATTCGGGCAATGGGGGCGGGCTGAGTGGAGGGGAAGGATGGGGCGGTTCCGGGCTTGGTGTCGCAGGTGAGGCCGGCGCTGGGCTCGGTGGCGAAGGCGAGGGAGGGACTGGCACTGGGGAAGCCGGAGATGGCGGGGACGGGGTTGGAGGTGATGGGTTTGGTGGAGAGGGGGGGTCGGTACTCGGGGGTGTAGGCGATGATGGATAAGAGCCCAGTGGAGACGGCGATAAGGGACCGTCACCTGGAGAGGCCGGGCTTGGAGGCAGAGGCGGCGACGGCTCGGGGCTTGGGGGTGAGGTTGCCGAGGACAAGGGCGCCGGTGGAGAGGGCGCCGGTGGGTCGGGGGATGTGGGAGGAGGGAAAGGTGAGGTGGGATACGATGGCACCGGGGAAGGCGGCAGCGGTGACGGGCCCGGAGGCGTTAAGGTGGGGGGCTCTCGCGACGGCTGCTGCGGACTGGAGGGAGCAGGGGATGGAGGGGCCAAGCTTTGTGGCCCAGGGCTCGGTGGTGACAGCGTGGGAGGTGAAGGCGATGTAATCGGTGGCGACGGTGGAGCAGGGCTAGGTAAAGCAGCAGGGGGCCGTGGCACGGGGTACGATGGGGCAGGGCTCGGTGGCGTTGGCAAGGGTGGTGGCGGTGCTTCAGGACTCGGGCTGGGGAGCGCCGCTTTAGGCGGTTGCGAAGTTGGTGGGGCAGGCGATAGAGGCGCCGGGTTGGGTGGCTCGGGGCCCGGCGGTGTGGGCGCTGGTGGCGTAGGGTATGCAATTGTGGGAGAAGGCGGCATCGGCGATGGCGGCGGGCTGAGAGGCTCTGGTGAGGGAGGTTCCGGTCTAGGCTGGGGAGATGTTGATGGCGACGGGCTCAGCGGCTCCGGGGTTGGAGGCAACGGAGGCGTTGGGCTTGGCGGTGCATAGGCCGGTGGCTGAGGGCTTGGCGGCGCAGGAGAGGGGTGTGGGCTTCGTGGGAAAGGCGAGGGCGGCTCCGGGCTTGGGGGCGAAGGCGATGGGCTAGGCGGCGAAGGCGATGATGGGGCCGGGCTGAGTGGCGCGGGCGACGGCGGCTTCGGGCTCGGCAACGGGGCTGGTGACGGTGGAAGGGGGCCGGGCGGCCCCGGCGATGGCGGTGCCGGACTTGGCGAGGTTGGGTAGGTGGGGCCTGGCGAAGGCGGCGGCGAAGGCGGCGGTGAAGGCCTTGGCGAGTCGGAATAGGCTGGGGGCGGTGAACGTGGCGGCTCAGGGCTGGGCGGGCCTGCATAGCTTACGGAAGGCTGAGGCGGTGGTGACGAGCTGGGCGAGTTTCCATATGCTGGGGGCGGCGAAGGCGGCTTTGGGACAGGAGGCGGCGGTGAGGCCGGGGACATGGCACCGCCAAAGTGCTGTACCGCGTTGAGAGTCCGGAGGCAGACCAACTCTGAAGCTGGGCCCCCAGAGTTGCCGTTTGCGCCCTTGCTGCCGATGAAGAGGTTCTTGAACGTCACACAGGTAGCGGCTTTGGAGTCGTAGATGATACCCGCACAAGCCGAGTCACCATTGCAGCTCTCGGCGCAACTCTCCCGAGTTTCCACGCCCTCCAGGGTAGACAGGAGGTCGTAGGCAACACCCTGGCCCGACGCGAGGCATTCGTATGTGCCGGTGACTGCCGCCAGACAGCTGAGCGCGACTGTATTGGTGGTGCCGTAGCCTTTGCCTCCTGGCGCCAGCGCCTCGCCCTTCTCGTATACATCGCACGTTCCGTCCGTGTTCAGGTGCCAGTGGCCGCAGCCGTATGTACGGCAGACCGAGGCGCAACTTGTCGGTTGGTTGGGCGAAGGCGCCGAGTACTTGGGAGTGCTGCCGCCCAGGCTGACCCCAGGAAAGCACAGAGAGCCGTACGGCTGCCCGTTGGCAGAGAATGTGTGGTGCTGAGGCGTCTTGATGCACGTGCGGAAGCCGCTGGCCGTGGGCTGGTTGCTGTCCTGGCCGCCGTAAAACGTGACGTAGCGCAGGGCGCACTCGTACGTCTCGGGGTTGTAACTGTAGTGCTGGCAGGACGCGTCCCAGTCGCAGTCGAAGCGGCATTGCTCCGGCGTCGCGCGCCTGTACGACGTGCTGTACGGCGCGGGATAGGACGCCAGCTCAAAGCCGTCCGGCATGCAAAACCATGGGTCGCTCGCGGCCCAGCATGAAACCTTGGGCACTAGCGTGCTTAGTGAAAGGCTCTGGTTTGAGGCGAAGGGCGTGGCACGCACTACGCAGTCATTCTTGCTGCTGGTATGCGTGAACGCTCCGCAAGACCCAAAACTGCCACTCGAGCAAAGGTACGCGCAGTCGATGAGGTTGACGGTGCCCGCTTTTTGAGGTGAGTCGCCGGTGAGGCCAAGGTCCACCACGCAATAGTACTGCCGCGGACCTGCATCGCACGGCGGAACGTCGACCAGCACACGTTTGTAGGCACCCGTTGGAAACCCACGGCCGTGTACTTCCCGCTACCAGCATGCGTAACCCTTCACGCCCAATTCAGTGAGCCCCGAGTTCAAAAGCCTGCTACCCCCACACATCCCAGAGCGAAGCCGCACCTGTGGGCGTCCGCACGAACGTCCCGTAGCATTCCCCTCCGCCGTCACCGGGCGTTTCCAGTTGCAGGGCTCCTTGGTCGCTGGTCTGTGTCTCGAGATACGGGTCTCTATCCACCTCATTGTAGGTCAGGGCTGTGCAGTCATCGTCGCTGGCGCAGGCGGTGAAGGCCGTCAGCAGCCCGGACTTGGTGTACCGGCCGAGGGTGACCCCAGGGGCAAAGTACCCAGGCAGCGAGTAGAAGCCGGGAGACGCCAAGCAGCTCGCTAGCGGGGACGGCGGATTCCGGCCGTCGCGCGGCGTGCAGTAGATGCGAATAACCCCGACGGCACTGCTGTTGCTGTATATCTCCAGCGAAGTGATTACGGTATTGTCGGCGGGGCACGTAACAATCGTCACCGTGCGGGTAGGGTCGAGGCCTGCGCCGCTGCCCATCGCCGGTGAGGAGAAGAGGTCGTCTTTGGTGCATCGGAACGAGACCTGGACAGCTGGGTGCGCTCCCGCCGCTGGCATTGCGCCCGGTTCGTTGTAAGCCTCCTCGGCCTTGACCGCATCGAAGCCATCTGCACACCCAAACACCGACGGCTGTGGACCCTTGACAGCGACATACCCAGTAGGCGTCGAAGCATCTGAGCACGCCCCAGCTTGGATGAGCGTCACGTAGTCGCCCCCGCCATCGGCCATGCTGATACTGGTGATGTAGCTGCTGGCGCCGCAAGATTGCAGGGTCCAACTGCCCGATGACAACCAGGGCGTGTACCGGATTGGCACGGGCGCCATCGCCACGGGGAAGATGCCCGCAAGCGGCGGGTTCGGAGACGGTGGCGGCGGTGATGCAGGCGGGTTGGGTGGCGGGTCACTGAAGAGCTGCATATAGTTCAGTGAGCGCAGACATACCTCATCGTCTGCGCTGGCGCCGCTCGGCAGATTGGAACCAAAAGCGCCCTCAGCCAATACAGCGCTGTAAAGCGTGCATATGTCACCATCGTACGTGTGGTAGTAGCCGCGGCAGGACCAGTCGGCGCGACAAGCCGTGGCGCAGGCGCTGCTGCCGCCAAGGCCCACCGTATTGCTCAACACATCGAAGCGGATTGAAGCGCCACGCGGCAGGCACACAAAAGAGCCGGTGACCGCGGCCAAGCAGCTCACGAGCGTGTCGCTGACCGGGCCAAAGCTGACCGTGAACAGGTCCGCCCCCGTGTACAGGTAGCACGCGCCGTCGAGCAGCAAGCTCCAGTGGCTGCAGCCCCAGTGCTGGGAGCACCGCCACGCGCACGAGGTGGTCGAGTAGGTCTCGTCCCTGTACTGCAGCCACGCATTGCGTCCACCGAGATGCGTGCCGGGGAAGCACAATGAGCGGTGCGTGTCCGAGCCGACGGCAGCCACACCGTTCAGGTTGCGGTGGTTGGGCGTCTTGAGGCAGACGCGGCCCGCCTGGTCCAGCGCGCCGTTGCTATACTCCTGCCCGTACCACGGCTGCTTGAACAGGTAGCAACCGAACTTGCTTTCCCACAAGCTCGTGTACATGTAGTGCGTGCAGTACTTGTTTGCATCGCTGCGAAAGGAAGGGCGGGGGGACGTGGCGTGGGCGGAGCAAGGTACGGTAGTTGAACGCTCAAGCGCATCGAATTGATACATGGGTTGCTCCCGTACATCCTACAGCGCAGCTTGACTACATACTGTCCACATACTGTCGCGTTGCGTTCTCAGCTCGAACCTGCTTGGATCCATTTGCGTCATCTCTCCGCAGGTATCCTCAACGGGCGCCGTCCTTACCATTCAGCACGGCACTCGTCCGGCGTCGCACGAGGCAGAGGGTCTGAACTCAGGCCCAAGGACGTGTTGTGTTGGCCCTTGACAGTCAGCCCGCCGGGCATGCAGTACCTGGGTCATTGAAAGTGTGATAACATTGCGGGTTGGTTTGCTTTTCATCAGCCCCACGGAGCGCTTTGCGACCCAAGTAAGGCCAGTATCACAGAAATCACGGATATCAAACCAACAGTTTTGAGTCCCTCAAATCACGCTTTAACCCATGCTGATATGTACCAACTCAACTAGGGCCGTCCAGCAATACAGGCCGAGACGTACCAAGGTGCGTTGGCCACCCAGCACGTTGCGGCGTATGTGGTCCCAGATGGAATGTTTGACCCTGGAACGAAGGTGCCCGAGTAGATAGCGCACTGTGACGTCTCTACGTCGTACTGGAACGCCTGGCATGCCGAGTTGTTGTTGCAGTTGGCATAGCAATCGGCCAGCGAGCCCACGGTAAGGGTCAGCGCTGGAGGCCCCGTCATGCTGATGTTCGCCACGCAGTAAAACTGACGAGGAGCTGCAGTACACAGTCGCGTTGGAGGCATTAGGAAGCAGCGGGCGGACCACGACACCGAGGCAGCGTTAGGGCATACAAATCAGAACTGGGGCGGCCATTGTCGGCCGAGCGTAAGCAGCCCAGATGGTCATCAAGCTCCTGCAGCTAGCATCTGAGGCATTCCTAATCAAGCATGGCAATCACGTCGCACCTCAACAGCACATCCTCTACCACGACTATCCCTCTTGGGAGCCCGTCTGCTCATTCCGCGCCCTTGCCGCGTGCCAACCCGCCCTACTGCCTGCCTCAGCACTGCTCAGCCACCTTCCCGCTCCGCAACCAGCCCTGCGCACCTGGAGGGGCCTTCACGAGTGTGCCCCTGCACGAAGTTCCAGCGCCATAGCCCGGCACCGTCGTCTGCCAGTAGTCGAAGCTGCCTTGCTGCAGTGCGTAGTTCCGCAGGACCCCCGAGGGTTCGGGCATCGTGAGCGCGATAGAGAAGCAGGTGCTTACCCTAGAGTCGCAGTCGCTGACGGCAGAGCTGACACCGCTGGAGTTCAGAGTGGAGTAGGTCGAGATGACAGGAAGGTAATCGTCCAGGACGCCGGGCAGGAAATCGTACCCATCGGGCCGCGGGCAGACCGCCAACGGCTCATACCACCACCTGTTCACGGTGTCTGAGGGCGAGCAGACGATGGCGAAGGACGCGACGAAGCTCGCGTTGTAGTCGACCTGGAAGCCCGACACCAGGGCGCCAATGGGGCAGTCAACGATGACCTGCGTGGTGTTGCTCGTGCCGGCCGCTGTGCCGACGGGCGTCGTCCAGCTGCCGTCGCTGCTGCAGCGGAAGCTGACTTGCATGGGCGGGTAGAAGCCCACGGACGGCACGCTCTGGTACACTTTCACGGCGTCGAAGCCCGCTTTGCAGGTGACGGACACTTGAGTGGCAGAACCGGGCTCCAGATTAGCAACCGCGCCGCCACCTGTGCCGTCTGAGCACCTGGCGATAGCCATGTAGATCAGGAAGGGGCTGTTGCCTAGGTCATCGGAGAGGTAAAGGTCCGTCACGTATCGCATGTTGGTGCAGGCGATGACTGCGCTACCCAGTGTACTGCCCTCAAACATGAGCGGTGAGGAGCTGTAGCCCCTTGGGACTGGCCCCATGGCGGCTGTGGGGACGCCTGGCGGCGGTGGTGGAGATGGTGACCGTGGCGGAGGGACTGGCGGCGGGTATAGGGGAGGTGCAGGTGGCGGCGGTGCGGGCGAGGGTGGCGGCGGCGCCGGCGGCTCAGGTAACGGCGGTAACGGCGGTGGTGAAGCGGGCACCGGCTGGGCCCCAAGCAGCTGGCGCCCGCTGAAGGTACGCAGGCACACCCAGTCCGCGGATGACCAGTCGCCATTCTTCGCCTCCAGGCCTGTGAAGACCCTGCTATGCAGGTCGCACTTGAAAACGCTGTTGTAGAGAGCAAAGCCCTGGCAGCCAGGCTGCGCGATGCACTGCTGTGCACAGTCGGCAGCGGTGGCACTCGAAGTGCTCTCGAGGACGTCATACAGGACTCCCAGGCCCGCCGGAAGGCACTCAAACTCCGAGCCCACAGTTGCAAGACAGCTGACCACCGTCGCGGTGTCGGGGCCATAAGTGCTGCCTGTGAGGCCAAGGTACGTGTTCTGCGCATGCAGCTCGCAGCTGCCATCGGTCAGGAGCCGCCAGTGGCCGCAGGATTGCTGCAGGGGGTCAGACAGGGGATGGCAGAAGAGCCAAATCGAACGCCGTCACCGAAGGTCATAAATATCGGCCCGGGAATACAAAGCTGCAGGTTGGCACGCATGGCAGTGAAAACCGGTAACGGTAAACGTGCGACGTCGCGTGCGCATGTGTTTACAGGATGATGCGTTGGGACAAACGGCAGTCTTGAGCATTTGAAGGATGCCCAACGGCGATGAGTGTGCATTACCTGTCGGCATGCGCGGGCGCAGGTGGTGGCTGTGTACACGTCCTTCAGTGTCGTCAAAGGAGCCGTACCGCCCAGGTTGACGCCAGGCCAGCACATCGACCTGTCATACAGAGCCAGGGGGCATCAGTGCGCGAAGCAGAACGTGGATAGCCACATGAATAGGGACAGGACAGGCGGCGGCGCTTGAATGAACGGAAATACATCTTAGGGCGTTCAACAAAAGTTGGGCCGTTACAACAGGCATTGCGCTGGCCACCACGTGCGTCAGTTGACAATGGCACAGCCGGTGAGGCCGTCAAGGCACGAGTACGGAAGCAACTTACCCGTAAAACGAACGCGTGGGGGGCGCGATGATGCCGTAATCTTGATGAAAAGGGGTTTTCACGCAGACGCGACTGTCGTCCTGGATGGCGTAGGTGTTGCTCCCGTCGGTGCCGACATACGGCTCATTCCGGAGATAGCATCCATAGTTTGTGCTGTTGTAAAAGAAGAGCGTGCAGTCGAAGTCCTTGTCGCACTCCCATTTGCAGATCTCCGGAGTGGCGGCCTGTGCATTACCGGGCGTGACCGATAGACGCGCGTTTTATATGAAAGGTACCAAGGCCTGGAGATAATGGTCGTATAAAGCACGCGGACGCATGGATTTACCTGTTGCGCATGACTCAGTGCTTGTGCGAGGTCACAAATCCGACGCTGATTAGCAATGAAGCACTTACTTTGTGCATTGATGAGTTGGCACCAGACGGCCATTTCTCACTTTGTTCTTAAGAGAGTCGCTACCAGAGGACCAACGGACAGGGCAACCAAAAGTGGCCACATACATGCCGTATCCTGCCATGCAGCCAGCGTGTAAGTCGGGAGCCGCAAGCCCGGGCCCCACCTACCTGGAACGCGTTGTAAAGGTTACCAGAGACGTCAACACCGCTGTCGCTACAATTCCAGGGAGCAGACAGGCGCCAGCACAGGGCCCCGTAGGTGTCATCCCGCGTCAGCCCCTGGGCTGGGTATTCGACCGCCTTGGCGTCGTCGTACGTCAGGACGTAGCACGTGACGCCGTCGGCGCCAGTCGCAAACGCATCCAGCTTTGCAGCGTCTGCGGCGTCCTTGCAGGCTGTGATGGAGGAAAGTGTGCTTTCGCTGTAGACGGTGAGCTTGGGTGGCGGCGCCATAGCCGCCGTGCAGTACCAGCCGGCAGGATCTGCCGAACGGATAGGAAGAGTAACGGAAGCAGTTCATCTTCAGTACCAGATCGACAGCAGGCGAAGGCACATATACTAACAGGCAACTGAGCAGTGCATGATAGAATAGGCAGATGCTGTAAGGCCGCTCGTGGTAATCCATCGCTGCGCTTTGTACTTTTGTTGCGGCATGTCCCGCCATGCAGCTTCAAGCAGAGCTCGTGGCGGTCAGCGTGTAGCGCCCGCGCCAAAAAAACATGATATGCATGTTCAATACGGTAGGTTCCGCTTGCCCCGCGCGCGCGAGGCGCTGCCACGCCCAGCAGCGCGTTCGGCCCCGTCCCATTGCGCCCCGTCGCCGCTGAACGTCGTGCTCCATGCGAGTGCACATGCGTTCTGCTGGTGCACAAAGTCAGCGGCCTGCGGCCACCCAGGACCGGTGCAGCGCACGTGATCGGGCGCCCACCATGTTCGGCACATCCGGCGCCGACCCTGCGGGCGCCTCACGGAGCACCAGATTCGGCGTGCATGCCCATTCGGCGTGCATGCCCGCATGCACGGCGGGGGCGGCATCATGTCGTAGCCCAGTGCCGTTTGCGTCCTGGCGCGATGCATGTTGACATCCTTGTCATACACAGGGTGGTCAGCACGTGTGCAGGCACCCATCGCTGCGCGCGGTTGTCCGCGGCAAACAAAGCAAGCGGCCCGGCCTCCGGTCGTGCCTTCCCAGCCTTACCTGCAGGCGAGGGCATGAACGTTCCCCAGCACCCCTCCAGGCCCTCCAGGTCCCCAGGTGCGTACAGTTGCGAGCGTTCCACAGTCTGTGAGAAGTCGCGATAGGCACGCAGGAAAGAAACAGCTGAGCATTGGGAAGGCAACTAGATGGCACCTCAAAAACAGCAAGGCGCTTTCTAGGGCTACTACCATCAAGCATTCGGCGTCCTGGATGGCACAACGCCTGGACTGGGGCCAGTGACGCTGCTGGGAGCTCACCCCCATACAGGCTGCTCCGGATTCCCCACAAGCCCTGCCGGTGCCTCCTAGTCACTGGCATGGGACCCTCATAAACCTTGCAATGACGTGTCACAAAGGTGGTTACTTGCCACGACCGAGGTTAGGCACGCTCACCGATAGGGCAATGTTTACACGGTCACCGCTTGCTGACGAGTCCAAGTTGGTAGTAGTGACCTGGGGCAGAGCAGGGGGGGATTTGTTCAGGTGGCTCTGGTTTTCCAATAGTTGCGACTCGAGTTCAATCCTGCCAAGCCGGCCTAGATTACAGATTACAGGCTCCCCAGAGGGGTTGCAGGCCACACGAGCCGATTGGCTCCCACCTAACGCGCCGCCACATCACCGCCTCACCACTGATCCAGACCGATCGGCTGCAAGGAGGTAAGGCCAGGCTTTCGCAGGCGTGTATCTCACCGCATTGCAGTCCTTTGTAGCGGCGCAGGTCTCCATGACCCCCTCAGTGACGACCGTGCCCTCGGTTGCAACGGAAGATCCAGGCAAGTAGTAGCCCGGAAGCAGTGTCGCAGAGGGCACCAGAGGACACGTGGCGATGGGGTCGTAATTGATGCCCTTGTCCGGAGAGCAGTACGGCAGGACGGAACCCAGGGTGGTGCTGTTCCCCGTCAGCTCCAAGCCGCTGACGAGCCAGCCAGCGGGGCAGTGGACCTCCCGGTAGGCGCCCGTGACGCCGGCCGGACCGCTGCCCAGAGGAGCAGTCCACATGCCGGACGCCGAGCAGCGGAAGGACAGGCCCCACACGCTGTACGCAGGAGAGGAGTCATCGTCCCTCTCATACCCGCTGACGGCGTCGTAGCCCGAACTGCAGCTCGAAGACAGACCCCAGCCTCCAGGATACTCCACGTTGAAGCCGATGTTGTATTCGGTGTTGCTGCCACATGTCGAGACGCGGAGCGCATCAATGAACTCATGCTTGCCGCCACCGTCGTCGCCTTGTATGCCGAGCACGAAGCTCCCCAGTGGGCAAATGCCCATGATCTGGCCAGTCATCGTCGCCTCAGGGGGTAGCACGTATGCCGGCAGCTTTGACGCAGCCCCCAAAGGCGGGAAGGACGGAAAGGACGCTGGAAAGTCCGGGGCCTTGTAACCTGATGGAAGGGTTACACCAATCAAAACCGCAAATTAAGATACGACATACGATACTCCCACGTATTACATTTTTGAGGCTGTGGGTGAACGACAACACTTACACGGATGCCCATGAATCCTTCGCAATGAGTATGGACTCCGGCCATGGTGCTGCTTTTACTAGACTTGGTACGTACCTGATGGCGGCAGTGGTGGAAGGCCCTGTGGCTTCACGTGCGGAGGAGACAGATCGGGCGGCGGCAGATCCGGTGAAATAGAGTCTGGTGGCGGATAAGGAGGCGGGGAATCCACATGCATAACGTTTGGAGGGGATAGACTTGGTGGCGGCAGATCCGGTAAAACAGAGTATTGAGGTGAATAGGAAGGGGGCGGGGCCTTCACGCGCATAACGAGTAGACTTGGCGGCGGCAGATCGGGCGGCGGCAAGTCCGGCGGCGGCAGATCCGTTGAAATAGAGTCTGGTGGCGGATAAGAAGGAGGCGGAAAATCCACAAGCTTAACGTCCGGAGGGGGTAGACTTGGCGGTGGTATATCGGGCGGTGGCAAGTCCGGCGGCGGCAGATCCGGTGAAATAGAGTATTGAGGTGAATAGGAAGGGGCCGGGGCCTTCACGAGTAGTCTTGGCGGCGGCAGATCGGGTGGCGACGTGTAGGTCGGCGGCAGATCGGGCGGTGGCGAACCGGGCGGCGGCAAGTCAGGCGGCTGCACGTCCGGCGACGGGTAAACTGGTGGCGGGGTATCCTGTGGTGAGTCTAATGGGCTGATGCCAGGCGGCGGCGGTGGATTGCTGGAGAACTGGTTGGGAAGTGGCGGCAAGTCGATGGAAAACTGGTCGGGAGGTGGCGGGGAGTCGATAAGGAATTGGTCGGGAGGTGGCGGGAAGTCGATGGAAAACTGGTCTGGAGGTGGCGGGGAGTCGATGGGGAACTGGTCGGGAGGTGGCGGGGAGTCAATGGGGACCTGGTCTGGAGGCGGCGGCGAGTCCACTGGGAACTGGTCGGGAAGGGGCGGCGGCGAATCCTCCTGGAGGAGCCTCCGGGCTTTAGCAGGCTGCACCCAGACGCTTACTTCATAAAGAAAGGCAACGGCTGCGGGGATGGAGGCGAGGGCACTGGTGTCGGTCGACCTAACATCTATACGTACAACACCCTTCGTGGCCACAGGGAGACGTACAAGTAGCTCCTCACGCTTCCCGGAGCCGATAACCGTCTGCAGAGGGGAGTGCGTGGATGGGCGCAGGGTGCAGATCTTAGTACCCTATGGCCAAAGTCAGGGCGTGCGCACGAGGGTTGACATTGCTCCATGCCCTCTTCCCCTGACGTAATCACTACGGTGCATGATGACGCCGGTCAGTGGACCGAAAGCGCTATACTATGCACTTGTACAGGACGGCATCGTTGCAGAGGGCACTCCACCGTTCTGCAGCCGTTGTGTAGAGCGCAACGCAATTGACGAAATGGTCGCCCAGGCGCTCGTGTTGCCACACAGGTAGACCAGTGGCGTGCGTGTGCTTGATAGTTAGCGAACGCGATATGCGGCTGGCTGACTTCATGCCCCAGCCAGTGGTGTGGTGGGCGACTCCGGAATTGATAGGCTCCGGAGATTATGGTGAGGGCAAAAGTGATGTAGGCGACGGCTCTGGAGACGTCTAGGGTGGCTCTGGAGCTGGTGGCGACGGCCCCGGAGGCGGCGTCGGCGACGCTGGTTCTTAAGATGGAGGCAAGGGCTCTAGAGATTGCGGCGAATGCCAACCACAATAACGGCGTAACCAGCTATAACCCAGCCCGCCTCCAGGCAGTCTCCCCATCTTGACACTTGTCGTGTGGCACATCGCAAGCACAGAGCGCCCCCATGCACTCACCAGGACTTTAGCGACGCGGTTGCCCACCGTCACAGTCAGATTGCACCCCTGAGGTGTATCGCAGTACCACTGCGAGGGAGCAGAGAGGAGGCGCTTTCAAAAGCCGTAAACTTGGCCCTCCCTGCCCCCGCATGGTCCATGGTTCATCGTCTTTTAGTACGCCGTTGTGGCGTTGCGGAAGGCCGAAAGCCGCATGCAGAAGTCTGCATCCCGAAGGATGCACCTTGAAGACGCCCACAGACCGCCGCGACTGCCCTTACCCAAACAGCAATTACCTAATCAATCCCCGCCCATTGAACGCGGCCCTGCGCATACAGCTGGTCATACATAACCCCGCCCAGCTCACATCAATGCCGATCTGGCACACGCGGTAAGCAGCCTGCAGCTCTAGCTCCAGCACCGGGTCGCCGCCGCCCGTGACTGACGACCTGCAAATATCAACAAAGGTGGTAGGTCATCAGTCGGCCTCTGAGATACAAGATCCGGGCAGAACGCAGTGGTCGACCCGTGGACCGGTCGACCCTTGGGCCGTAAACCGCACCTATCAACCTGGTATAATAGTGAGACCAGGCGGGTGAGCAAGCGCCTGCCATGCGTTGTGGAGACGGGCCGTGTGGCAGAAAGCACATCGCACATGCACGCGTGCGTGCGTAGCGTTCAGCGGTGTGTGCTGGCCGCGTGCGGCGGGCACTCTCACCAGCATGCAGCCATGCTAGTCGACGGCCTACATGTCTAGCTATGAGATCACAAGTTGGGATTGCAGGGGAGCAGACTCCGGCTGACCAGACGGTACGCTGTGCAGTGCGGTCCCATCCGTGCCAGCACACGGCAGAAAGACAGCTACCACCAGCAGGCCGAGCACTCTCGCCGAGCGCCTGTTAAAGCTAACAATGTCCCGGGCTGTGCGTGCTATTCATTCACTGGTCCAGCATGCCGCACAAGGGCGCCAGTCCGGCCCCAAGAACGTCTGGTCATGCAGTGCCCAGGTGCCCATGCTGGGCATGGTGGCGGTGGCACAGGGGCTCACGGGCGAGGCCCGCGCCCTCAGCCGTGGGGTGGCGTCCCAAGCGGCCCCGGCGCAAGCTGAGCGCTACGCACCAGAACGTCTCGCGATTGCCATCATGGGCTAGCACGCACGCGGCGTCGGCTACATTGCCAGGCCCGTATGACGTGCAACCCCGCACGATGTGGGGCCCGGCCCTCAAGCATTCCATGGCCGCCCCTTCAGGCAGCCCTTCAGCTGCTCGCTCTCCTCCATGGGGCATTTCATTGCTCCCCGTATCCCAGAGCTGCGATGATCCTGCAGTAGGGGCAGTAGGGTGAAGCTTCCGGGCAACCAGGACCGTACGTACCGCGCCCTGGTTGGGCTCCCTTTGTGTACACGACTAGCTGTCCGAGTGATTAACAGCGCCAGCGGGCACGACAACGACGGAACTATTCGCTTCCCCACCTGCTCCAAGCGAGCCCAAGATAAAGGAAGTAAGGATAGGTAGAAGCCATAGCACACAGCTCTGCCCTCCTCCTGCCCGTCTCCTTGGCATCCTTGACGCTCTTCCTTAATTTTCAACCATTGTGCAGCGAGTCAGTCCCTAAGTGTAGGGGACATTACGACACAATACTTTAATAGCCAGCACTGCAGAGTTGCATGAGTTTTGTATGCGGGTGCCTTCGGGCTGGAACGGGATAATGCACGGGAGCTGTGAAAGCTATGGACTTTTCGCCCGTTTCGCTGCCGGCAGGTGACTGTCATGAGCGTACGGAGTGTACGGAGCGTGCCGATGGATGTTGGACCGCTTTGTGCAGTTGCCGTGGAGAACCATGGGCCAGGATAAACTGCACGAGTGGATATGGTTTGATGGAGAGGTTCTTGGAGCTTGCGGGTAGCGCAGGCAACCCGACGGTCCTGATGGTACTGACAAGTGTGGAGGGCGTAGCCTGTGGCCAGGGGATACCAGGGTCCAGCACGGGGTATTCAGCATCTTATACATATATGCGGCCTGAAACGGAGCGCTGTGGCCGTACTGAAGGATTTGGGGCTGCGATGGTGTGGCCATCTAAGAAGATATTACCCTCTGTGCCTCAGTGTTACTAGTAAAATTTTCAAAGGAATCGACGCGACCGTCGACCGTCGTGTTGCAGTTGGCAGCACCTTTGAAGACTTACCATCCTTGGAGGGCGGGCGCTTTTCCTCGCGCACATACAATACCCTGCAGCCCTCGCGACCGGTTACCTCCTGACGTGCAGCCCGACACGAGGGTCGCTGACGACAACAATAGACTCGACCATCTAGGCCGCACGGTACCGCAGTCAGCGCTGTGGTATACGGTCCACGGTCCAAGGCCCCATATGCGCTGATGCCGTCATCTAGCTCTGACTGGACTCCAATGACAACCGCCTTCCCCACGTGTACAGCGACGTACGAGTGGAGTCGGCAGGTCTCTGAGGTCTGTCCTGAATCTAGCACGGCGCCCGAGGCAGCGGCGGCTCCCCACCGCCGCCTGAGGGGGCAGCCTCTATGCAGTCGCCACAGCCATGCCCCGGGCTGCCAGCCCGTGGGAGCTGTATTGCTGCTGGTCTGCCAGTTTGCTCGTGGGAGAGACCTCGGGACCCATGTCGGCCTTCAACCGGTGTCATTGGTCAACACCACAACTATGGATAACATCGCGCAGCCACGTGCTCATCAGTTCATGAGCTGTGCGTCCATTCCATCCCAGGTTGCTACCATACATGTAGAGATCCCTATCGCCAGGACCTGACGGCTCGCCGTTGCATCAGCCCCGAAAGCAGCCTTAACACAGGCCCCGGAGTGAGGGCCTGGGTGTCCGGGGTGCTGCATTCAATGTGAATGCTGTATATGAGTCGGGCAGGGACGGGTCCGGCCTTGAAGGCTTCGCGGGTTGCCTGTACAAGGTGCCAGGCGGGGAGGTGCCAGGCAGGGAGGTGCCGACTGCCGATAGATCTTATGCCTGACGCCTACCACGACCATACATCTCACTCATAATGAAACTGGCGCGGAGAACCATTTGCGTTGGAGTTTGACAACCATCGCCATGTTACTCCGTCCCGCACTCCGCCAGACATCGCCCATACCGTGCTATGCGTGATGACAGCAGCGCGACATGGGAGTGCCCCGTGTCCCACGCACCATTGGAAAAAATGGACACGACAACATGTTATGGCGATAGGTTGACCGTCGCTGGCAGAATGCCACGAGAGGAGCATCCCTTCACGGTCAGTCCTGAACACCAAACCCATTGACGCCACGGCCCCAATGCAAATCACCCGAGCAAGACACGTGCAGGCCATCAAACAGCTCTTCGAAATGCACTGCAGTCAACAGAATTTCAGGATGGAAGTGCAAGACAGTGGCTCATTATGGCAGGCCCTGCAGCCATTGACCCCGCCAGCTCGCCGTACAACCACTTCAACCCTGGACACCCTCGCTCCATTCGAATGCACCTTCGCCTAGCTGGTTCAGCAAGTGTCAGCGAAGCTTACAAGACTGCCGCAAAATGTATGTCAGTAGCAAATCTTTGCGCAGTACCAGCGTATGGGTGCCACCGAAGCGCCAACGCAGGTCAGTACAGCGACGCAGTGATGGAATACTTAAAAAAAACGGCCGGGTCTAATGTTGCCTACCCCTCATAACATAAAGACGCGACCGCGCCGTTACAGGTCCTAATCAACACCATGCAGGGGTCCAAGACGCTCGAGCGCTCGGCGCCACTACGCGCCGCGCCTGCAGCCTCCGGGCCGAAACACTCGTGTTTCACGGATACATAGTCCAGCGGCGTACCCACCGATCGTGTGTGCAGCTGCATCCGCTCCTGAAGTCGACTCCAGCTGCGGGTAGATTGCACCTTCAGCTGGGGATCAAGCGCGCGTCCCACCCGGCAAACCCTTTCGCGTCTGTTCGTGTTCGTGCAGCAGGAGTCGCACCAGCACCTCAACTATCTGCAGCGGGGTGGCATCGGCATGCAGGGTCGTTTGCAGTAAGGGGACGTTATGGACATAGGCGGTCGTACAAGCCAACGCGACTCCGTGCAAACACCCATCCGACCATGTCAAATGTGGTACTCGCCTGCGTGAAGGGGGGTCGCTTCGCGGGATCTCGTGACAGGCAGGACGACACGAGGGCCGCCAGCAGGGGCGTCGATCCCGGAGGTAACACCGCCCAGGTGGGCGTGTGGCTACCGTTGGCCGCTGCAGCCGCGCACTGCCCACCCAGAGCCTTGGTCAGGATGCGCCGGATGCTGTCTCCGTGGTACAACTCGATGAGTACGATGCCGTACGAATATACGTCCGAGGCCTTGGAAATGCGACCCCGGTTCCGCACCTCTGGCGCAATGTATGCGGGAGTGCCCTGCGACGAGGAGCCAAACAGCGGTCTTAACTGACGGTGTAGCCAGCACGATCTCAAGCAAGAGGAAGCCGATGAAGGCTGGCCAGCCTCCAAGGACACACAGACGCATTGCCGAGAGCAGGTGCTCGAGCCGGGTGGTTTGCAGCGGTCCCTGTGCAGCGCTGACGAAAGCCGCAATGGCGGCACACACACACGGCTGCCGGCTAGGTTGCTTGCCCGCTAGCTGTTCACTAGCCTCGACTTCAGCGTGTGTGGCAGTCCCGCCTCCCATGTGTGGCAGTCCCGCCACAGCGCATGATGACAGCATGAAGCACACGGAAGCGTTAAGCAAAGCGGGGAGACGTAGGGCTCAATAACATTTGGGACAGCTACATTTCGGAGCCCGGGATCGGCAGCATTCAGCCAGGGAAGGTGGGCCGCATCAGTCGAGTCAGGCATACCTGAAATCTGTTTGACGCGTGTGTCTGGTTGACCGCTATTGATACACTGCAGGCCGGTTTGGGGACGTTGGACAGGGGAGCATTGCTCCTGTCGATGAACATGAGCACAGACAGAGCAGAAACTACCTGACAAGAGCTACACAGGCTCATTTACCCTGTACAGTAAAAGGACACGCGCCGCTACCGTGCCTGTTGGCCACCCATAACTAAAACTCGTATCCAACCCGCTTGCCACATAGTCGGATAGGCATACGAAGAAACATCGTGAGGAAGCAAAACAAGCAACATCGGTCTTACTTGCCGCGGGGCAAGCTTACGCACATATACATGCGCAGCAGCCCGCCTCGCTGGGCGTGCCCCGGCTACAAAGCGCTTTCGGCCGCGACGCCCCTGTCTGCATGCTGGAAATACCTCCGCGGCTCATCAACATTCACCTGAGGCCAAAGTCTCCGACTTTCGCAATGACCGGCGGGCGCCACAGCTTCTCGAGCCGCGCCTGAAAATCCGTCCGGGCAGCAATGGCCATGATCTCGTGCAGGCGCCACAGCGGCGTGTCCGTTGACGGGTCGCGACTAGACAGCAGGATATTCTGCAGCGCGCCGGGGTGAGGTACATATGCCGATGAACATCGCTCACGAGCAGACGGTCTAATCATCGAAAGGACGCGCCGGCGGGCTCCACCCGCCGTAATGAAGCGATGCGGCCCGGGTCATGCCTGCCATGAGAAAAGTCATGCCTCGTCGCTCGGCACTCCCGCCCAGCCACGTGGCTGCGCCATGTGCGCGCCAGCATTGCCTGTGCGTCAGTCAGGCAAAGGTGGCCGGTCCGCAACACCGCAGGCCGCAGGTCCGCCCTACAAGCCCCAGGCCCAACTTAAGAACCTGCTGGTTCCAAGGACCCCGCGATCCTTACCGCGGTGCTAAGGTCCCCGTGGACGACGTTCCTGGAATGAATGTGCGCCATGCCGCACGCAATGTCGAGGGCGAGCGTCAACGCGCACAGGCAAGCCGCCCCTCCTCCAGAGAAGCTCCCTACCACACCGGCATCTACAAAGCGAGTGAACGACATAGGTTTTGCCGTGAGTCATACCGGTTTTGAAACACATGTGTCAAGTCTCTGCCTTTGTGTCATACCAGAGGAAACCCTTGGAGGCAAACATAACAAGGATCTGCGTTCATGGGCCCTCGGCGGCCATCGCGCCATTAGTGCGTATGAGGCCATCGCCAGCCACCAGTGCAGCCGCGCGGACCGGATGCAGCGCAGAGGCCTCACCTAGGGCGTTCCGCAGAGATCCCATGTCACAGCACTCCTAAGGGTGTGTGGGTCAAGGCCGAGAAGCCACAACGTTATGGCCACAGCATGATGCGAAAGATCCGATATGGGCACTCGAGTCCAGCCACAGTAAGCCCGGACTGCTGAAGACTGATGGGCTGGCAATAACCCTCAACGGTTCCACAAGACGCGCATGCAAACGTCATTGTTGGAACAGGCCCGGAGCAGTTCGCATCCGTCTACCGGCACACCGAACCTGGATGATGTACAGCTTGAACACGTCGCCTGTCTGCGCACATGGCGAAACCAACATGCGTCGGCAAGATCGGTAAGTGTGATGCGGCACTCTCAGCCGTCAGCACGGGCTGAGCTGCCTATGCCAAGAGGGCCGGAACCCGTGCCCGCAAGCCGCCAGCCATCCCGGGACAGTTATGGGAGCAGTGGACATGCGCCAGCACCTACCGGCGGCGGCAAACCAGGGTAATGAGGTGCAGCATGCTCGTCCGGAGCACCGCCCATAATCGCCAACGGAACGATGTCAGTGGCGTATGTGTTGACCACGTTCCGGTGCTGCAAGGGACCGTGAAGGGCGTTCCAGCTATGGAGACCAAACCCCAAACACACGGTGCTGCTTATAGCAGAGAACATCAACTTCGATCTTGGGCATCAAGTTCTACCGGGTTCTTCATACCATATACTTGATTGAGTTTCAATCAAGTATACTCGCAACAAACATCGGTTTGGAACGCCAGTGTGAACCGCACCTGGAGCGCCTTGGAGATTGCAGCTTCTGATATGGCCCGCTGCAGCTGTACGCCCTGCGGCGCACGGCGGTAGTGCACGGTGGCGCAGATGAGCGGGTTTAGCCCTGAGGGCCAAGCGGCCCACCGCTTTGGCCCCCCATGACACAGTGCGCAACTCCTGCTGCGCTCCGTCCTGGCCCGACATTTCCGAGGGTTGGGCGCGAGGGGCCGGCAGCACGATGTTGAGATGCCCGGGGCGGTGCAGACCCCTTTGCGACTACCGTAGCCGCCGCAGGGATCCGGGTCGCCCAGAATCATGTTCATCTCACACAGATCCAGTTTACCTCCTTGTCAAGGAGCGCCCCGTGGATGACGATGGCCTTTATCGCGACACGCAGCTCGCGCCATTTACCTGCATTTGTGGCGTGAAAGTTATGCGGCGTGGATGCGGGCCACACTAACGTAACTCCAAAATGACGTACAGTACACTTGATTGCGTTGCGACGGTTAGGTAGGTACCCTGAGAGGAGCCTCACCGAGGTACACAACGCCGTAGCTGCCTTTCCCCAGGACGCTCAGCACCGTTATCTGCTCCTGCCGCCCTGAGAGCTCGGTCTGCGCAGAGGGCAGCTAAGGTGAGGCCGCGGCCGCATGGCGCAATAGACTCACGGCAGCGACGTCCAAGACGCCCACCGACGCCTACCGCAAGCTCGACCGGTGTGTGCCTCATAGATAGCTCGTTTGGATTGCGGTAAGCCCTTGCTGGAGTTGCGGCAGCTTGTACCAAGTTTTACCTGAAGGTTCTGTATGGCGTATGCGATGTCGTCGTCCGGTATAGCATTTTCCCTCACGCGGTCGGCTGCAAGCAAGGCACGGGAAACCGGTCAGGAGCTTTCTGCCAGGAGGCGCTCTTTACGCAGGGCACTCCATCCGTGTCACGCCTTTCAGCGCCACCAAACCGACGACCCAGCAGCAATCCACTTCAGCAAGAACCCGGTCATGTCAGGAGGCTTTTTGGACACAGGAATCGCTATTGATTGCAAACCCTGCGAAGGGCTGCCTGGCAGCAGGCGACGACCCAGCAGCAGCTTGTCAGTAGCGGGTCGCCCACCTGGCAGCTGCGTAGCCGCTTGCGCTGGGCACTCCAGGAACAGCGTCGAGTTCGCCCTGGTTATTGGAGCGTTGCATCAGTAAGTAATTTGATACCACAAGGGCCAAGGCTACAACTGCGAGGCAGCAGCACATGCACAGATGCATGCGCATGCGCAACACCTGGGATGGACGCGGCGCAGCCCCGTCCACCACCCCGCCAAGCCGGAACGCGGCATGGACACAGTCAACGCCCCTGGAAGTGCGCAAGGCAACCGCCAACCGTGCGCTGCAACCCACCTTATGTACTCTTCCAGTACATGCGACATCTCTGCCTCACTGTGCATCTTGAAAGCTGCCAGGCCGCCGCCCGGCCCGCCGTCAGCGCCAGTGCCCCCATAGCCGCCGCCCACACGCTCCGCGCCGGAAGCGTGGGAAGCCGGGTCCGCGGAGCCGGTGCTTCGTCCTGTGGCGTTTCTAAGCCCCACAGGGGTGCTGTATGCAGATCGCCTCTCAGCGGTGGGTTCGGACAACCCGCAACCACCGTGAACTCGGGGCTGTGCGTCAGTAACTTGTGGTTGTTCCCCGCCGCGGATACTGGTGTGGCCCCCGTAGGGAATGTCTGGGTCGCCTCCAGCAGCAGCGGAAGCGTCAGCCGCCGTAAACAGTTGCTGCTTATGTTCAGACCAACGCCGCCGTCTGCGGTGTACCTGCCAGAGGCCGATCGTCGCCGCAGCCAGCGTCAGGGCAACTCCTAGGGAGGCCCCCACAATTGTCCCGGTTGCGGCAGCTTTGCGGGGCGCGGTCTGCACCAGCGCAAGTGCAGGCGGGTTGGTCGGCGGGATGCGGACTTCTTGTTGGGGCTGTGGAGAAGGGGTAAGCGCCCCGGGAAGGCCGGGTGAGGCGCCTGAAGGCTTCTGGGCGCCAGAAGGCGGCCCGACCTGGAACCCACTCGGCGGCGGGCTGCGGTCCGTCAGCGGCCTGCCCCATACAAGGTTAGCCGCTTCGATGTACGTTCCGAAGTAGCCCTGGTAGGGAGCGGCAGCAGCATGGCTTGGCATGATGACCTTCGTTAATTCATGAGGTCAGGCCCAAACGCATGGTGTACCGTATGTGCGGGGAAGAGGAGAGGAGATCACCGCTCTGGTCACGATTCTTGTAGGCATCACAAGCCATCAAGGGAATGATACGCCGTGCAGTCCCAGTGGTAAGAAACGGAACGCAGACCCGCTGTCCCGAGGCGTGTACATGAACCTGTCCACGTCTGTGACCCGCAGCTTGCGCCGATGGCCATGGCCTATTTTCTCACCTGTACCCCCACCAGGTACGCCCCAGGAGGGGCCACCTCCAGGAAGGGCACGCTGCACAGCGATGCGGCGCTGAAGGGCGTCGTCCACATGCGACCGGCGCTCGTGTGCAGCACCAGCCGCTCCACGAAGCCGCCCGCGCAGCCGCTGACCGCCACCACCACCTCGCCGGGAGACAGCTCCACGCTGTGCCACCCGGCGCTGCTCGCCACGCCCGCGGCAGCAGACTCCATTTCCGCCCCGTCTTCAAGCCCCTTGAGACCCAGCCGCAGGGCGCCGACCACCGCCACCGGATCCGTAGAGTTGGTCGACTGCACTGACGTGCTGATCGCCACTGACGAAAGCCGGTGTGTAAGCGTCACTGTGACGTTCCCGCCGGTGCTGATGTTGAGAGGCAGGCCCGCATTCGCACCGGAAGGAGCACCGTCGCTGCTGCCGAGACGTGCCCCAAGGGAGAAGGCACACGCCTCGCCGAATGGTCCCTTGCCCAGGCGCCTTGAGCCGGAGAGCAGATGCGGACCTGAGGACGTACATACGAAACGACAGCCACGTTGGTGTCCCCACGTCTCAGTACTTATGGACTTGGTCACAGCGCTTAGCGCTCCACGAAGCAACAGACGCACCAACCACGGCCCTCATGCCCTGCCAACATGCTCACCCGGCACCCTCCCCAGCGCTTGTCCCAGCCTCGGAACCCTGGGCATGCCGTACCTGCCGTCCACTGCAGCCCCGGCGCACCCATGGGCACGCGGCCGCCTTGAAAGATCGTGCTGAGGCCCTGGCCGACGGTGGCCTTGCAGATCACCATGCCGTGCGCGTCGCAGGAGCTGGGCGTGAAGCGGTGCGCCCAGAGGTCCTGGCCGAAGGGCACACTACATGCGGCGCGGATGCAGCCGCCGGTGGTGGCCTGGGAAGCGTCCGCGCCGTCTGATTGGACCCAGAAGTTACCTGGACACGTGCAACAAGGGGTTGCAGAAAGGCCGAACACGCTTGCGGTGCTGGGTACCTGGGGCGTACGGTAGGAGCGGTGTGCGGTGCTGGCGCTGCCCGTGCGGGGTCACGGTCACGCAGCGCCCTCTTCTCTATCTATGGGTCTGGGGAGCCGGCGTGATGCCCCAATGGTGTCTCTGTCGCGCCTCATCTACCGCGCTGGCGGCCCTGCACCCACACTGACCCAGAGAGGCCTACATGCCGCCATGAAGTCGACAGCCTCTCAGTTTGGAAACGGCCCCGGTACACCGGCGCCCCCGCCTCACCTCCCGCGCTGATGGCCGCGTACGCCCCCCGGCGCGTGTCCATGCTGGTGTACCAGTCGAGGGCGTCGCCGGCCGTCACCAGGGACCAGCTTAGGCCCATGTAGGTACTGGACCTGGGGCGCAAGGCGCGTTTGGGTAGAAACTGTTGCCCCGCACGACTGACCAACCGTCAAACGTGTTAGGAGTAGGGACATCGGGAGCAACGTATGCCGGACCCAAGGGACCGGGTGAGTACGATTGACGGCTGTGCCGCCGGGATCACGGTATAAAGCGGACGGGCACGATGCCAAGCGCCTCGTAATCCACGAGCTTTAGCACCTGTTGGACCGATCCCAAGGTGCTGAGCCAGGGCTCGTCTGCGCGCCGCCCGGCTTACCTGCACGTGCTCTGAGCCTCTAAGTACGTGAGCTGAGAGGCAACGCCTATCATAAATACGATTGCACTGCCGTACGAGTCGTTGCCGTGTGCGGCCGATGGTAATAGTAACGGGTTGGACCGTATGAACTGAAGTATCGGCTGGTCGGGAGTGTCACCACAGAGGCTGTGGTAAGGTCTGCAGTTGACCTGCGATGGAAGCGGGAGGGACAGTTTGGGGAACAGCACTATGCTTCTCCAGGATCTATCCGCTCAGGCCGCTCCGTCGTGTGTGCTCCGCTCTATGAGGATGTACAGCAACAGCAACGCACTACGGTACCTCTGGTGAGGGACGTTAGTACTCTGAGTTGCACTCTGTGGCTGCACGCGACTGTGCCTTCCGAAATAGAGCACATATTCATGCTGAAGGCGCATTCCCGTCGGCACACCTAGCACCCGTCATTTTCCGCCCGCTTCAGAGATACGCATAGTCCACACACAACGTCGAGCTGTGCGCAGCAGTCCGGGGTCCCGCCCGCCATCGATAGCACCTCACTCCCTACCTCGCAAATCGGCCGGTCGGCCGTACACTGGGCGGCAAACAGCCCCCAGCCAATGTAGACATTGCCGCCACAGCACGTATTGGAGGGGCACACGAACCCGGGCGGCCCAGGGTAACTTCCGCATGTATCACGGTACAGCGGACCGTCAAAGCGCGGCTTGGACATCGGCAGGGCTCCCGGGCAAGGGCCAGCGTCAGCGGCTGGGGCCGGCCTCGGTTGGGGCCGCACCATGTACGTTGGGCTTCCCGAACCGGCGGGTGCAGCCCAGATGAGCTCAGCCTGCGGCAGCGGAAGTCCCCAAGCACATTCCCGGGTCCCACCAGCAATGGACATTATGCGGGTTAGTACAAGCGCGCACGCTTCGGTGTTGAAAAGGAGAACGCATACGACGCTTCGGTGTTGAAAAGGAACAACGCTTCGGTGTGACGCGCACAAGCCCACGAGGTCAAGCTACAGTGCAGTGACACATGTGTTGAAAAGGAACAACGCATACACATGTGTGTGAAGCGTGCGCCCCCCAACGTAACAAGGCACAGCGCAGCACGCGCAAGGTCTCATGCTGAGGCCTGCGTTCGCACCTCATACGAAAACTGCTTGAGGTCGCCCTGCCTCGAACCGTGGCGCACCTGATTGAGCCAGGCCACGTCCATTGGCGGCATCCCCTTCACGCTCTCCGGCAGTTTAGCCCACGCGGGCGCGTCCATGTGGCGCCCCGCCATGCCCGCCAGGTAGCCGCCAGCTGGAGATTCCTCCCTGCTGGCAGGGCGTGGGTTGAGGACGGCGAGTGGACGCGAGCACCGGACAGCCATCAGCGTTTCAATCGTGACAGGTCCGCAAGGAGCGAAGCACAAATAGAGATCTGAATTCCATCGGTACAAGTTCAGCGCCCCCTAACGGACGGGCGCACGCGAGTGCAGCAAAGTCGTTGGCTGCTCTTGAGTCTGCACCGCACTGGCGCACAGGCATCAGCGGAAGCCAGACCCACTCACACAACTATGCCCCATTCCCTGCCCCCCTCGCGTCGAGCTCACCTGAACCAGTGCGTACACCCTCCCCGGCCCAGCTGGTACTGGCGTCCCGTGCGGGTGACGAAGAACAACATCTCCAGCTCGCGGGAGGAGAAGCAGCCCTGGGGGCCGATGAATGGGCAGCCCGTGTGACGGGGCGGGAAGGCAGCGTGGGCTCGCCAGGGCACCGGCCCGAACCGTGCGGACCGTCTGCTCAAATGCACATGAGAAGGCAAGGTTGCCCCGCAGTGGGCACGTACCCACAGTGGGATGTGACGCATTGGCGCGACGCACTGGCCCTTTGTTTGTCATTCACCAGGTTACAGGGCCATGGACTGTGCCCTGGGCTCCCGTGCATCCAAAGCCCGTGCAACTGAGCATAACGGCACATTACGCAACACAGCAGTGCAGTGCGACCAAGGCGGGGTAACAGACCAAGCGTTCAGCACGCATGCACGGTCATCCATGGAGGCGGACAGACATCATCAAATGGACGCCAGTCGCATACAGTGCAGTATGCAGGTGTGCGTATGCAGTCTTCACCTGTACGGCGATTATGTAGTCCCGGAAGGGCCCCACGTTGTACAGCTCGTACGGCGGACCTGTGCGCAAACCGAACCGCCCGCCACGGTCACTCATCACGACTGGCAATGGCTGGCACAACAATGACGATGATTGGAAGCCAAGAAGCTACGGTTTAGTTGCAGGGGCCCGGCATGCGCGACATGTCGGTGTAGGTGTGGGCCTCAGGGCGGCAACGTGCCATGCCGCCAAGCACGCGCCCCCAACGGACAGACCGGCAGCGGAGCCCTGCCCGTACCCGTACCTTGGTCCAACGACACGTTCAGAGCGCCCGCTGCGCCTGTTATCCTCGACTGGTTGCGGTACAGTGCCCAGCCGTCGTCCGCCTCGCGCTCCCGCAGTAAGCGCAGCGCTAAGAGCTTGTGGTTACCGCTCCTGCGTGTAAAGGCGTAGAGGTGACGCGCCCGCACCGCCGCGGTGCAAGCAAGCCGACGTACAGACACGTACAGCGTTCCAAGCGAATTCGACGGTCCCCGCTAACCTGTACAGCGCGGACACGACAGGCCCGTGCTGCCAAAAGGCTTCCGTGTCGTTGAACGCTACAGTGATATTCTGCTGCGGGTTGGGGTCTCCCAACAACAGCCCCGATCGGACCAGCCTCAGGCCGCTGGCCCCCGGCCCAAGTGCGTAGGGACTGGGCTCCGGCCCCGAGGCAGACTCCAGAAAGTGCGTCCGATACCAGGCGGTGGAGGACTGCGGTGGGCGGACAGCCGGGAGGGTTGACGTGAACGCACTGGCTTGCACATGAAGGCTCCCGTCCGGCGGCCCAGCAAGAGGGGTTGGACAGAGACCCGAGAATGTACGGGAGGCGAGCACTTTTTGGAAGGTGGACAGGACGGACTGCTCGTATCTTGTGCTGACGTTGAGTGTGACTTCCTGCAGTCCCTGGGCAGTCGGCGGCGCCGCAGTCCCGTCGCTTGCAAGCGCCCCTGCGCCCCGCGCCGATTGCCGCTAATGCAGTCGCTCGTTCCCTCGTGTGTGCGCACCGCGGACACGTGTGCACCCCCACTCAAACATGTGTATCCGCAAGGCCGCACCGTGAACCCCGCCGCCAGGACGGCGCTCTCCTCGGCGCACACGTAGGCCAGCCTCCACGAGCAGGGCCGGTCCGTTGTGAGCATGTCCTCGCCCGGGGAGGAGTCGGAGCTGGCCTGGACGGAGGCGGCCCGGCACACGCGATACCTGCAGGCACGGAGCAGGGAACATACCGCTGACAGACCAATCGCTCGGGCAAGACCACGCGAAAACATCAACCACCCACGGGACCGCGGGTGCTCACAGGGTGGTAGCTCGGCACGCCACGGCAACACGAACACGTCAGCTTGGCAGAAGCCCTGGCACGTATGGTGCGCGCTCATAGCCGGACACGTGATGTACGGCGTACGGCCCCCAGGGTGGCGTTCAATGCAAAACGTGGGGTACTGTCCACAAAACGCCGAAGACAGCCGTTGGAAGCGCATCGCCGTGTAGCAAGCAGCCTTCACGGGCAGCGATCACGGGGACTGTGAGCCCGGCGCTCCTGACTCACTCGTCCCAGGTCCAAAGGTGCCAGTGTTCTTGGTCGGCGGTAATGGAGGCTGCAGCGGCCAGCATTGCCTCCAAAACCTGTCATAATAAGGCAGCAGGGTAGCGGTCCACATAGCGCCAACGCATACTCGCAAGATGCAGGCGTTATGCGTGGCCTGGTCTTAGGTGCGGTACGGCCTGCGCGGTCTGTCGCACGGCCACCCGCGTGCGGTGCATTATGATCCGTTGCATGGCCATTAGCAAGCAATATTGAAACAACTACTAAGACTCACCGCAGACATCGCGGTGTCATCTGTTCGTAGCTGGGTGAGCAAGTGGGGCAGCAGGGCAGCTGGCAGCAGGGCAGCAGCCGGCGGCCGTGCCGTGCCGGTCCACGGCCAACCCGCGCATGCAGCGACCGCCTCGAGGAAGGGCACCGGCTGCGTGGATGCCTCGTAGGTCACGCCCCGCCACGATAGGAGCACCTCCCGTTCAGCTGAGGGTTCCCGATCAGGCGTGTACACGGCATTACACGCCATCGCTTGGAGATGACGAACCCTACCCCGTGGGCCCCGAAGCACATCCAACGTCAACCCCCCCCCGTCTCACGTGGTGTCTGTGCGTAGGGACTGAGCGGAAGAAACCCCACCAGGAGAGCCACGACAAGCGCGAGCCAATGTTCGCGGAGGTGGCCGGTTCGGCCACAACAAACCGGCATTCCAGGCCTCGGTCTTTACGCCCTTGTCTAGAAACAAGCAGCGGTTCGCCTCATGGCACAGCGCTGTCGGACTGGGTTTGTATCGAACGTGGGGTTGGTTTATGCAGTCGGGCGCAAGCTAAGCGTCGGCCAATTTGTCAAGCAAGGGCTTAACATGTAAACGTGGAAGGTAGCCGGAGTAATCCAATTGCTGAGTCGTGCCGTTCCGCCCGAGAGCGCGCCAGCCGAACGCGGGCAGTAGATTCTCCTTTTCTGAATGTAAACATGCAGCTCTTTAAAAAAGTCCAAACCCTTGCGAGGACCCGAGGGTCCGTCCGTACAGTACAGAGTGATGAGGAATGGTGAATGCCGCAAGTATACCGGGAGAGCCCCGTGAGGGTCCGTCTGCTCCAGGGGAGGTCCTGGTCTGCTCATCTCCGTCGACCTCCATGCCATGTACCCAGCGCCCTACTGGCAACGTCGCACCGAGGCGGCCTTCCATGTTTCTGCTTACCTATTTCCATTTTCTCAGGCCTCGGACCGAGAGGGTCTACAACATGAAGGGTAAAAGCTTCCTTTAAGCTTGGACTTGAGCTTGGAAAATGACGGCGCCCCGTGAGACACGTGTAGGCCGTGGACGCAAGGGGCCGTACGAGTTCCGTGCTTCCGCGTACACGGCGAAGGCGTTCTGCATGCAGCACCTTGGAGCGGAGCAAATCCAAGGAGGGGAGATCGTCCACCGGCAGTGCAACCCGTAGACCGTCACATTATGCATGTTGCACCGTGGGGATGTGCACGGGATGTACCTGACGTGCGTCTCATTTGCACAGCGTAGGTTGGGGCGGCGGCGACAACAGGGGCAGAGGACGTTGGCCATAGCATGGCCACCGCTGGCCATGACCGACTGATTCAGCCGCCAGGCGTCTAGCAGGGCACTTGTCTAATGTTACGGCATCAGCTAAGATGAAGAGAACGGTCAGTTGTAGGTGGCCGGGAAACATTTCCATGTCTTTGACTGTCAAGAAACGCCAAGAACCGGTTACCAGAATTACACTACCATAAAAATGATGTTAAGGACTTTGTATGCAACCATTAGGCATGTCTAATATTGAGTTTGGTCCGGACGCAGACCATATCCAATCCCAGGGAGCGGAGCCCCCCCAATGCCGCTTCGCGGCGGGGGCTCTGCCCAAGCAGAGCCAAGTCTCCAGGATACCAAACCCCCAGACCTCCTGCAAAACACACCCGCCCTCGCTGGTCACACCGTGGTCACACACGCTAGAGCGTTCCCAGACGTGAATGATCTTGCACGCATCATGCCCGTTCCAGTGATATCGTTGCACGCCCTGGAGAGTCGCCACAACTAGCACGCATGGCCAGGGACGCAGCAAAGCGGATCTGACTGCGGGCTTGAAACTGGAACGCAGTCCTACGCGGCAAGTCGCTACGGCAGTGCCCACACGCCCTATGCCTGTTATGGCTGTGGGCTTGACAATGCGTAGAGTACAGCACGCAAGAGCGCACGGCGCAATCGTTACACTGTCCGTAACCGTAACCGTAACCGTTCAATTACGAGGTCCGCATGCTCCCTAGAACGGCAGCGACCAAGCCAGGAAGACAACATGGTGTACGCAAGGACTTTGACCGCAACATCCATTCACCGTACTGCCCCACGGCAACGCATCAGCGTGCACATATGTCGTCAAAACCAATAATACGGCAATGGGTAATGGCAACGAAGCATAAGCAAGCGAAGAAAGGAGGCACGTAAGCGCCATGGAGGCTGTGCGCACAAACAACCTAAACCGACAGCAAATGAATGGGTGCATACCCTTCCAATGAACGCCGAGGGTTATCGCGAATCAGCGAAGCACACACACTGCGCCATTGCACGCAGTGCAGCCGTATGATCACACCTTACTAAACGGTTCCTACTTAATGTTTCGAACCATACTGCCACATTCATAGCGCGGCAGTCCGCAGAGGATATGCCGGCCTCCAACAGGTCCTTGTAAGCCGCTTACGCACGCAAAGGACGCCAAACCTCTCAGCAAACTTTCCATGTAAGGCAGAAGATAAAGCATGCACAGCTACGTTTGGTTACGTAACGACTCGGGGCTCAGCGGATTCCACATACATGTGCCTTGCGATGCCCGTGAGCCTGTGCTGCAAACCTTGCAACAGGTCAATAAAACGGACGACGGACACTTGGGTGCTTCATGTCCTAATCTATCGTAGCAGTGTAGTCCGCAGCACAGCGCAAGAGACGATACGGGTAACAGCTACTGAGGAGGTGAGTCGCGGACGGCGTGAGCCTCATGGTGCTGCTACTTGCGAAAGAACGCGTCCAGTAGCTCCATGCGCTGTCCCTGCACTCCGCACTTGGCCGTGCTCTTGAAGCAGTACGCGGATCAACGTCGCAACAACCTGCAAGAAACGCAGCCCGCACAATTGCAGTTAGGCCGCGGTTGGTGTCGTGGCCAGGTGATGCCACGCCAGCGCCTCTCGCGCCCACTGAGGAAGGGCTTGGGCGCGTTCAAGCCAGCCGGCTCACCTCTCCAAATGCGGGCCTCTTCTGCGGCTCCTGCGACAGGCACGCGTCCGCGAGCGCGGCCAGGGACGGCGACGAACCCTCGGGCATCACGGCCCAGTCCGGGCGACCCCCTCTGGGCGGCTTCGCGGCGGGGTGCGGACTCCCGGCTCGCTGAACGCGTGCCCGCCTAATGACATTATTTCCGTGGAACAACTCGATGAGAAGGATGCCGTACGCCCACACGTCTGCCGCCTTGGACAAACGGCCGTGGAAGGCGACCTCGGGTGCGGTGTAGGCGGGCGTGCCCTACACGCGTCCCGCACGCCAAGAATGCGAAGCGTTTAGGGCAAACATTTCGGACATCAAATAAGCTGATGGCGATTCAAACTTGTCCAGTCCAGCATCAACCGACGCCGTGCATTGCTTTGGACGCCAGCTCGAGGGGCATGCAGCGCCTTGCCAGCTACGGACACACGCACACGGCGTCACCCATGCCAGGCAACTAACCTGGAAGCGGTTGGATGCGTGCGTCTGGCTCCCTGCCATGCGGACACTGCAAGGGGCAAGAATGCGCAGCGATGCTGACTGTGTTGTAAACCAATGGGGACCACCAGCAAACCCCAGCTCACCTAAGCCCGAAGTCGCAGATCTTGTGAAGGAGGCGCATTGAGGTTTATGGCGCGCGTTGAGCGGGTTCCAAAAACACGTGGCACCGTGCAAATGCAGGGGCAGTTCCAAGGCACGGGTAGGGTCATTCCAAGCACGTGGAAAAGCGGGTCATGCAGGGGCCTGCGCAAGCGTGGCGACAAGCCCGCCCATGCATGCCAGCAAGGGCCGTGCAAAGCTTGCAAAGCAAAGCCCCCAGAACAAGGCATAAGCTGTCTTCTCTGCCGCGCTAGCCTCTCTCCGTTAACCTATGCGCATACCTTTGCCACAACTGGCGGCAGCCAGAGCCCCGACAAATGTCGCCTGAGGTCCTGTCCAAACTCTATACCGTCGTACATTCGTTGAAGCGGGTCGTTGGCGGAGCGATCGCATGAGGCCAGTAAGATATTCTGCCAGCCGCCGGTGAGGATATGGATGCATGGCATGGGTAGGGCACGAGCCGGGTAAGAAGTAAAAACAACGAACGTGAATATGCAGCCCGCCTTTTACCGCCGACGCATGCTGCAGCCGCTGTCTTGTTGAACGTCCCCTGACGGTTTGCCATCCGGACTGTGTGGTGTGTCACCTGAAATTACAGCGACTTGCGCCGAAGGGGCTGCTAAAAGACAGGAGTGAGTGCGGCATAAGCCTAGGATCCGGTGTCAGGGTGCAGAGTTAGGCATGTATGTATTTCCCCACTCTGGAGCGCTGCCCACGGGCCCGGACTGGACGCGGAGCTTAGATGCGTACCGAGGCGCTGAGGTCTCCGTGCATGATGTTGTTGTCGTGGATGTGGCGCATGCCGCATGCCACATCCAGGGCCAGCGTCAGGGCGCATAGGGGCGCGACGCCGCCAGTGGCGAAGTTTCCCAGAATACCCGCGTCTATGTTGGGAAGGGGAGGCGTCGCGTACCGTAGGCGAGCAGCGGGAGAATAACTTGTTAGCGTTGGGGGAGGCACTCGCCTGCCCATGTTTATACTATGCCACGGTGAGGGCGCTTGGCGGCGCCTCCGCCTCTCCCCATTTCGGGTGTTGGGAGTAGAGCTCACAGAGCGCTGCTCGAATTCTCTAACAATGGAATACGGCAAGGGGGAGAGCTTGCACTTGGTGTACGGCCGACGCAAAACACAGCCACCCCGCCCTCCCCTTCTGCGGCTCGTGCAGGGCTCAGGGCTCACCCAGTGCGGCCCTGAGCGATCCGACGTCACAGAACTCCTGCGCAAAGGAAGAGAAGCCTATGAGAGCCGGGTGCCTTGCCAAGAGGAAACCCGCATTCAGACGCCATAACGGATTGCCGCAGACAACGCGGGGTACGCATGTCTCTTACCCAAGTATACATCGGGAGCACGCAGCGGGACGTCCCGTACGTACAGTACGGCACGTACGGACCTGAATAATGTACAACTTGTAGACCGAGTCCGCAGGGACGTGCAGTAACGGCTTATCATCGATGCTCGACTCAGCGGCCTGTTGTGTCTGCATACCACGGATCGAGAGGGGATGCGCGACGCCGCGCGAGGTTTCGATAAAGATCCGCGCAAAACCGTGAATACGGAAGAGGCGGCGGCAAGGAGCAGAAAGGATGGGCCTTGTGAAAGGGGTTTATGGCGATCACGCCAAGTCCCACCACCATCACGAACAAGTGGTGCTTGGCCCCCGACGGGCTAGCCCCCGTGTTCTTACCAACTCCTTTGCGTCTCCAGTGATCGAGAGGGAGGGGGCACCGTCCACGACCGCCAGGGGCACCACCTCGACGCTGTAGGTGCTGACTATGTTGGGGTGCTGCGAACGGTTGAGAGGAGGCGAATAGAGACGTTGCCAACGACAGTACAGTGCCAACAGAATGGTTCCACAGCAACCTCGCCCGGTCTGTTGTTCAAACGACGCAATGTGCCCGCCCGTGTGCCGCCAGTGAATGACAGTTGCAGCGCGTGACGGCTGCACCCTCACTATCCGCTTCCTACCATGGAGCACATCCGCAGGTATACGGCGATCTCTCCATGCGTAGGCACTCCCCCTCACCTGCAGGGACTTGCTGATGGCTGCCTCGGTGATCGCTTGCAGTATTTCCCGGTCCTGCGTGCGCAAGAGTTTGGTGATCTGCATGCGGCAGTTCTCCCTATGGCACTACTGGTGAATGTGTGGATTCGCCGCTGTGGTAGTGCCTGAAGGTGCTACCGTCCTGGGGCGGTCTGGCCTAGCATCGAGAAATTAACCAACTGGCCCTTACGCATCGCATCGCACATGGTGACTACATGTCATCTGATGGGTACGCGCGGTGCGGCACAGCCGGGCCATACCTTGCTGCCGAGGAGCGCGTTGTGTACGACAATCGACTTGACTGCGACTCGGAGGCCGCGCCACATGCCTGCATAGCAGCGGGTCAGACCGGTTCCACAGACGCTGTCACAGACGCTGTCCCAAACCGCCACTCAGCATGCTGCATGCTTGCTGCTGGTCATGCGACGGGGTATGCTAAGCGCATGGGCGATCCTGCTGTACAGCAGAAAGCAAGAGGAGCAAACTGAGCGCCAGTGTCTCGTACATAAGAGCACCCGAACGAGACGACCAGTCGCTTAGAGGCAGCATCAAGCACTGAGCGCAAGACGCGTGGACGAACCATAACATGCGCCGCATCAGGCGAGCACGCTAGCAGCGCGTACTGGGCTGGACGTACCAAGATACACGATGCCAAAGCTCCCCTTCCCCAACACCTTCTGAATGGCGATGGGGTCCTGGCGGTTGCAAAACTCAGCCTGCCAAAAGGGGTGTCGTGAGTACTACTGGTCCAGTTGGAGCTGAATCATGGCTAGCTCTCGTGTCAGCCATGCCTATCGTAGCAGATACGAACCGCAGGATTCCTTGGCATACACCGCACGTGCTCTCCCCGACTCATGGCTTGGCCCACTATGATGCCATGATATGCCGTTAAACTATCGTTTTGGTTTGCCGTTAGGTGCCGTTGCAATGCCTTAGCTGCCTACCTGCAGCACGTTAATGACTGACGCAATGTCCTCCCCTTGAACCCTGGCGCCCGCGTCACTAGCGCCTGCAGAGCAGCGACCACCACGTCAAGGGCTCCATGTACGCCGTTGAATTCCCCGAAGCAAGCCAAGCAAGATGTCGAGACTGAGGCCAGGAGCGCGAACTCATAGAAGGAGGGCTCTGATGCATAAACGCACGAAAACCAGCCTGTCAGCGCACCTTGCGGGGCACCCTCCGATGGCTTGTTCTCCACCACTTCGTCCAGAGATATTTCCATCGTGGTTAAAATCCTGGGCAGAGCGATCAAGGGCCAGCAAGTGGTCGCCCATGAGCATGGGTACAGGGAATCAGCCAGTGAAGGACATTCGAGACCTCCGAGACTCTGTAACCCCATAGACATGTGTTGACCCGATCAGGTTGCAGTACTTGTTTTAGACCGTCGCATGCACCAACCTGACGTAAGCGCTCAGCTTTTCTTGTATTTCCTCCTGCGTGAGTGTCACGAGCGCTTGCACGGGGACTGCAGCTGGCGCCACCTGGCTGCTGCTTGCTCCCGAGCTGCCGCCCGGTAAGGAAGCGGTCTCGTCCACGGAGTATGAGCCCTGTACTATCACCGCGACGCGACCCACAGTGTCCGAGGTGTCTGCTGCGGTTGCTTCAGTCCCCTTCGTGTCGGCGCCCGCCCCAACGGCGTCCACCACCATCGCGGCGCTTCCGCAGCCGCTGCCAACTGGCCAGGCTGACTCCGCCGCAACGGTGGGCGCCTTGAGGCCCGTCCCGGCGTCTCCCCTCTGCCTCTGGCGACGCACCACCCACACTAAACCAAGCGCCAAGATGACAATGCCCACGGCGCCACCCACTGAGGCCCCAATCATCGCTCCCAGGGGCGCACCGCCAGCCTCCGCCTCGACCGCCACGAGCGTCAACGAGGGCGCCCAGGGCAACGGCGGGCCCAGTGCCGAAGGACTTGGGGTTGAAACGCCGCCAGGGCTGGGAGAAGAGCGCAGCGCAGGCGGTGAGGAGCCCGATGGCGCTGGGGGCAGCCCGGGCCCGGCTGCGGGTCTGGGAGAGCCCATGGGTTGCTCAGTGGCCGGCGAGGGCCGCGGAGCACCGGGCGGTGGGCTGGCAGGGCCGCGGGCGGAGAGCGGCCGGCCCCACACCAGCTGAGCTTCCTCAATCTGCCTTCCCACGTGGCCCTGCGCGGCGCATGGGGGTTTGTCCAGATGGAGCCGTTGCGTCAGGAGGGCCGGGCTGCGGCACGGCCGACCAGCCCAATGAGGGCTGGTGGAGGTTCGGCGTTCCCAAGCCCGGCACTTCGGGCTCCAAATGCCCCTAGAAGCCGCCCCGGCCATTGCCACCGTCCCCACTGCCCCACTGTGAAGCAGCAAAACACGTTTGTACTTAGTATGAGCTGCTTCTAGCGCCAGTTAATTACGGTGTGCCGAAGGCCGGCTGCTGCCTCTCTGCGGTGTGCATGCGCAAGACGCTCCCCAGGATCATTGCTGCTCACCTGTACCCCCACCAGGTATGCCCCAGGCGGGGCCACCTCCATGAAGGGCACGCTGCACAGCGATGCGGCGCTGAAGGGCGTCGTCCACATGCGACCGGCGCTCGTGTGCAGCACCAGCCGCTCCACGAAGCCGCCCGCGCAGCCGCTGACCGCCACCACCACCTCGCCGGGAGACAGCTCCACGCTGTGCCACCCGTCGCTGCTCGCCACGCCCGCGGCAGCCGGCTCCGGTGCGTCCACGGATCCCAAGAGACCAAGCTTTAAAGCGCCCACCACAGCCACCGAGTCCGTGGAGTTGGAGGGTTGAATAGTCATGCTGATGGACACCGATGACAGCTGATGCAAAAGATTGGCACTCCCACCGACGCTGCCGTCGGTGCCAGCAGTCACGTCATCGCTATTAATGGGGCCAATGGCGAAGGCACACGCCCCACCGAAGGGCCCGCTGCCCAGGCGCCTTGAGACCGACAGCGCGTGCGGACCTGCGCAGTCAGAGTGTCGTTATCGTCGGTGGAACCTCGGGGGCCGATCGACTGCTGCAACACGTAAACACGCGTGCGGCAAGATATATGCTTGATCATCACCAGCGTTCACACGTGCTCGTTTTGGACCGCCTTCCGCTTGCCCTTGCCACACAGGAGGATCACGGCATCAAGGACTGCGGATAGGAGAAGACAGTGGACATGTACGGAGGTACTAAAAGCACACGCACGCGCGGTACTGTAACTAACAGCTATTTATTCCCGGCCATCCTTGCAAACCAAGCGTGCAACCTACCTGGAACCCAGAGCACGTTGACGGCATCTACGGGTAGGACGCCGCGCTCCCTGAGCTGGCTAGAGCGCTGGTCGGCGGCCGCCCGGCACACCGCCATGGCCGTCTCGGAGCACGTAGACGGCACGAAGCGGTGTGCAATAGTGGCCTCGCCATTCAGCGAGTCCAAGGCAACGCGCATACACGTGCTGCCCTGGGCCGCCATCGCCGTTGTTGCGTTATGTGCGTCCTCGATATCAACCCAGAAGTAGCCTGCAGGGCCGGAGCCCAGGCAACAACAGACATTGGACTGACATAACAGAAGTCGAATCTCAGAGGGGGCAAGCGAGATCTGCTTCGCCCCGATGCGTTCGACAGGCTCCCGTTTCCGAACAGCCGCGGGGCACCGGCACCCCGCCTCACCTCCCAGGCTGATGGCCGCGTACGCCCCCCGGCGCGTGTCCATGCTGGTGTACCAGTCGAGGGCGTCGCCGGCCGTCACCAGGGACCAGCTTAGGCCCATGTAGGCACTGGACCTTGGGGGCAAGATGAATGTAGATACGGGTTCCACCATTCGGCAACCATACACAGGACTCTGGGTGGTATGAGGCAACCGAGCGCACATGATCGCCATAGTCCCTGGTGTGCCAAGTGAATGAACGAGAGAGCGCACGCTGCTAGATCTGCATTTTGGATGCGGTGCTTGTTCCTTTCCTGCGCTCCGCACGCACGCGCCTCACACATCCGTACCTGCACAAAGCCTGTGCCTCTTGGTACGACGCCTGTGAGTTCTTGACGATTGAAAACAGTGTTGTCGCCCTCGCTGCGGCGGCGGCAGCTCCGCTCTGCGCTACGCCTTCGGGAAGCGTCGCCGTCGGCGCGGACCGGATGAATAGGAGGGATGGCGTCTCCGGAAGGTTTTCGCACAGCCCGTACGCCTTATTGCAGTTGAACTGGTGGACACAAAAGGGGCGATCGCTTTAGCGCATGACCTCGCCCATTTCCGTTGCCTCGGGCATTGACCCACCTCCGTCCTTGCGCCAGCAGCTGGACCCAACCAGCCACGACCGATCAATGCGTACGTACACACACAGACGCCAACGTGCCGCCCATCCGAGGTCTGCATCCTCGTCACTTACCTGGCAGTGACGGCTATCCGCGGCACAGTAGGACGTGTTGATGCTCGTGACGGGGACGATGCTCCCGATCGAACCGCCGCAGCACGTGTTGGAGGGGCAAACAAGCTTCCAGGGTGGTGGGTAGCCGCTGCAGGTGGCCGCAGCCAGAGGTCCCTCCCAGCGTGGCGCAGCGAGGGGGAAGGCGCCTGGGCACGACGACGGGGTGGCGTCCGCCAGGGGCGCTCGACGCACGTCAAAGGCAGGGGCGGCTGCTCCCACCGGAGCTGCCCAGATGAGTTGTACCTGCGGCATAATCAACGCCACAGGACGGTTTATGCAGCGCACACTTCACGGTGAAGCGAAAGGCAGCATGCATGAGAAGCTATTCCCCTGACCCTGTATCCTGCATCCGCGTACTGTCAGACGCTCTGCGTGCGCTCGTAAGCATCATCTCTTCAGGCTTCCCTGTGTACCCGCCGCCATGAAACGCGGCACCCAGCCCGTGCCAGCCCATCGTCCAGTTCCGGACCTAACGCTGCACGTGCACCAACCTGGTTCAGCCAGGCGACGTCCAGAGGCTGCAAGCCCCTCGGCACATCGCTCCGTTGCTCCAGGGCGGCCCACGCGAGCGCCTCCACGTGGCGCCCCACCATGCCCGCCAGGTAGCCGCTAGCTGGAGCGTCCTCCCTGTCGAAGGGCAGGACACGGCGCACGGTTTCCGAGCAGACGCAACGGCGTGTGCCCATACCCATTCAGAGATACCGTTTGCCAAAGATGGCATGGGTGAAGCTGGCAGAGTGTTAGTCAGATGATTTCTCCAAACCGCATCCCGCTGTCCCCAGGCACAACGGCCAGAGCTTCGGCTCATTCGTCCCCTTCCTGCTCTCCGGTGCACTCACCTGAACCAGTGCGTACACCCTCCCCGGCCCAGCTGGTACTGGCGTCCCGTGCGGGTGACGAAGAACAACATCTCCAGCTCGCGGGAGGAGAAGCAGCCCTGGGGGCCGATGAATGGGCAGCCCGTGTGACGGGGCGGGAAGGCAGCGTGGGGCCGTTACCCTGCCCGCTCGCCACTGTGTTGGGTTATGTGGGTGCGAGCTGAGTGCGTGACTCAATGCTGCCTGCGGCCAAAGAGGTTCAGTGTAGTTTTTACTGCGGGAGCCGGGCCATTAGAACCTGCCGGCATGTGATTGGCGCATAAACTGCTCGCCGCTGTTGCCTGAGAGAAACCCCTTTGCGCTCACCTGTACGGCGATTATGTAGTCCCGGAAGGGCCCTACGTTATACAGCTCGTACGGCGGCCCTGTGCGCAAACCGAACCGCCCGTCACGGTCAGTCACTGCGACTGGCATTTTGTGGCGCGGCAATTACGTTCACTGGAAGCCAAGAGGGTACGGTAAGGTAACTTTCAGTTGCAGGGGCCCGGCATGCGCGACATGTCGGTGTAGGTGTGGGCCTCAGGGCGGCAACGTGCCATGCCGCCAAGCACGCGCCCCCAACAAATTGGAATGGCAGCGGAGCCCCGACCGCACGCGTGCCTTGGTCCAACGACACGTTCAGAGCGCCCGCTGCGCGCGTTATCCTCGACTGGTTGCGGTACAATGCCCAGCCGTCGTCCGCCTCGCGCTCCCGCAGCAGGCGCAGCGCCAAGAGCTTGCGGTTACCGCTCCTGCGCATGCGGTACTCACGTTGGTATGAGTACCCATCGACGGGTCCTGCGCGTCCAGGGTGTAGCACAAGCGCTTCCCATGACCCATAGCCATGTTGTCGACACGTAAGCCACCCGACTGTACACGCCTGGTGCAACCTCTTACTGTATATAATATTGAAGCCTATAACTTAACAATTGGTAAAGCAGGCACTAATGGAGGCCAAGGCACTTATGACTCAGGTCCCGCGAACCTGTACAGTGCGGACACGACGGGCCCGTGCTGCCAAAAGGCTTCCGTGTCGTTGAACGCTATAGTGATATCCTGCGGCGGGTTGGGGTCTCCCAACAACAGCCCCGAGCGGACCAGCGTCAGGCCGCTGGCCCCCGGCCCGAGTGCGTAGGGGCTGGGCTCCGGCCCCGAGGCAGACCCCAGAAAGTGCGTCCGGTACCAGGCGGTTGAGGACTGCGGTGGGAGGACAGCAGGGAAGAGCTTGGCTTGCATGCCGTTTGCTGTGCCTTCCGAGGGCTGGGTGCCAGGCTGCCAGCCCCAACCACGGGCTGGGTGCCCTCCGCAAACCCTGACCCACATGCCCCGCAGCCCGGGCTGCCGCCACCTCGCCCAGGGCTACTTATACTCCTCTCCCTGTCCGCAAGGCCGCACCGTGAACCCCGCCGCCAGTACGGCGCTCTCCTCGGCGCACACGTAGGCCAGCCTCCACGAGCAGGGCCGGTCCGTTGTGAGCATGTCCTCGCCCGGGGAGGAGTCCGAGCCAGCCTGGACGGAGGCGGCCCGGCACACGCGATACCTGCGGGCACGGAGCAGGGAACATACCGCTGACAGACCAATCGCTCGGGCAGGCACGTTCAGCCAGCTTGGGTACGCCGGGTACGGGACCGTACTTGGGACAGAACACACGGACAGGCGCCCGCCAAGAGAACCTGATTGTGAAAGTTGGCTGGCGTGACGCGACCGTGGCGGGCGCACCCCGTTCACCGTGCACCGCGCCCAGGGGCGGATCCCGGAGCCAGTTACTTGCAGCGTGATGCCAGCCACGACGGACCAGTGGAACGCACGCGCCCACGCCCACGTGCGCAACAGTTTAACCGCCTGACTCACTCGTCCCAGGTCCACATGTCCCAGCGCTCCAGCTCGGAGGGGGGCTTGGCGTCCAGGATTGCCATGACCTTCTGCAGCCGGGATATGCCAATAATGCGCCACAATCGGGACGCATAGGGCAAGCTTGGGTTTGCTAAAAGTGTTCCGAGATGGCTTGACGCGGTATCGACAGACTGCGGCCTCCCCAGCCACCCGCCACCCCAGCTGGGCCGGTATTGGTGATAGTGCTAGGATGGCCCCAGATATTTTTCACCCACCGCATACAGCGTTGTATCTTCCGTTCGGAGCTGCGCGAGCAGCTTGGTCAGCAGGACGGCCGGTAGCAGGGTAGCTGGTGCCGGTTGCCCCACGGGCAGCGGCAGCGGGAATCCCGCACACGCGGCAACCGCCTCGAGGAAGGGCAGCGGCTCCACGAACATCGCATACCTCACACCTCGCGACGAGAAGGGCAGGTCCCGTTGCACTGAGAAGCGAAGGGCGGGGGCGGGGCGTATAGTCGGGGGGGGGGGCGCGGTTGCCGTGCCCACGCATGGACCCCATCAAGTATGCTTACAAGTGGTCTGTCCGTAAAGGTTGAGTGGCAGAAGCACCAGTAGGAGGGCAGCGGTCCGACCCTGCGCGTGTGGGCCTCCTCCCGGTGCGAGCATCCTCGCAGCCCAGTCGTTCATGCCGTAGCTTTCACATGAGTCTCCACATGCCCAGAATCCGTGCGCTTGATTTCAGGCGCTCCATTCAACATTCCAAAGGTCAATTCCCAGGAACTGCAGTAACCGTGGCTTGTTACAATGCAAATACGTAGACGTATTCATAGACTAGGTGGCGAGGTACATAACTAATCTCCTTGCTCAGTCTGGTGCCCGGTTAATGTGTGCTTAGCGGCATAGTAGATGCGAACTGAATGAATTGTAAAGTGGCAGTAAGTTTTAAACCAATGCATGTGTAACAACATTGACTGTGACGTGCTAACCGACAGGCCGTACTGACATGCGCTCCGTGTGACTCCACGACAGCACTCCACCCTCTTGTTTACTGGCTGGGATGGCCGGGGCAGGAAGGCCAGACATCTGGTGCACCCGACATCAAGTCGAGATCACGGCGGTTCACTGAACAAACTTCCGGTCGGCACCTGTGTCGCGCAAGGCTCCGACTCGCGCCGCAATGCCTCTCAAACGCTGCTCCTGCGTGCTGTAGACCATCCTACGTAATTTGCCTTGTCAAGCCGCTGTACGGCGACCTTGCTTGGGCTTGCTTGACCTTATTAGGGGCCCGCGGCACATGTCTCGACCGGACATTTGTTCAGCGAACCCCCATAATTGCACGTGTAGCCCCCGCCGCTAGAACGTAGAAGACGCGCCGCAAAGCCAGGGGCCTTTCAAGTACGACAAGCCCAACCCGTCCAACCCTTCTGCGCGCCCGGTGCTCCGACTCCGTGCCTATCGACACTAAGGGTCGTCGGGAGTCAAGCGTTTGCGTCGTGAGTGGAGCAGGCCCTGGGTTTCTGGCAGCTTCAGCTGCACGCGCGCGCCATCTAGCGGCCACGGCCCGTGCTCGAAGACACCCAAACGGCTGGCAGCTCACCGCTGCCGCCGCCGGCAGCGGTTGCCGTGCCGCTCTGCGCACCTCCGCCCGCCCCAGTCTCCACGGCTGCAGGAGCGCTCTTGCGCTCCCACATGTTAGCCTCCGGAGCTACATGCAAGCCAGTACCGCCGCCACCACCATCACCTCCACCGTCAGCGTTGAATGGCATTGTCGTGTGCATGGCGCTTCTCCCCGGCGCCATCCACACGAAGGGCTGCTGGCTGCTGGCAACCCGCGGATCGCTTCTGGCAACGTCATCACCGGCCCCCAGGTTGCTCCCTACGCCGCCGCCAGTGGTGCTGTCACCCTCTGCCCCGGAAACCCCCCCTTCACCTCCGCCGCGGCCCACACCGCCCCCGCTGGCGGCCCCGCCACCAAAATTCCCACCACCACCCCTGCCACCGCCACCGCCAAGCACGCCGCCACTGCCCTCGCCCTGACCAGCCGCCTGCGTGCCTGCCGCAGTGACCGAGGACGGCACGACCCCGCCACCGCCACCACCGCTGTCACCGCCGCCGCCCCTGCCACCGCCAGTGCCGCCTCCGCCAACGTGATTAGCGGCCTCAGCGGCAGTGTCCCAGGGGAGCAGCTCGCTCAGAGCCTCTCGGATCCTGGTCCCGGCCTCGCCTTGCAGGGGCCAGCGTGTGACATTGAGTCGCCTCAACAAAACGTCCGCGATGCTGGCATCTGGCGGCAGGCCACCGCTGCTGCCGCTGCCACTGCCGCCTGTGGTGACGGTGGCGCCTCCAGCACCGTCTTGTTGCGGTCCGCTGCCCCCAACGGGCTCCAGTCCGAAGGCGTCGCGGACACCGCCCCAGCTGGATTGCAAGCGCTCCGCTGCTGCGCTGGCCTGCAGGTTGCGGCGCGCGATGAAGCGAAGAGAGGGAGCGTGGGATGGGATGCCAGGTACGACGAGCCAAAACTTGTACATATAGGAGCTCGCAGCGCCGGACTCGACATGCATCCCTGGACCCGCTACGAGGTGGCTTGGTTGGCGGCAGTCTGGCACCAGAGGCGAAGCGCAACTCACGGTGGCGTTCATCGCCGCCAGGACCTGTGAGCCCACCGCGCCCGGGCCAGTTCGGTTGGCCAGGGCGGAAGCCGCCCGGCGCAGCGCGGCCTCTCGCGCGTCCAGCGCCGACGACATGCGGTCCTGGGCGCTTAATGCGGCGCCCACGGCCGGCCCCACGCTGGCAACCTGGGTGTGGAGAAGCGAGGGGAGGGGAAGGGAAGGGGAGGCAGCCGGCACAGCCTAGGCAACCGACACTGCCCTTCGCGTGGCGACACTAAGAGGCGTACAGGGACGTGGTGTTTGGCTGTTTGCTGCGCCGTGTGGTAGGCAAGGGACCTGCGGCAGCCTCACGTTACGAACGACCAATGCAGCAATGGGCGGAGAAGGCAGGCCACGTAAGCAAGGCAATACGCAGCGCCCGCGGCGCCCTTTGCAGGGAGTGATGAGATGAGGAATTTGCACGCGCGCATCAGGCTGTGAGCACGCATCAGGCTGTGAGCACGCATCAGGCTGTGAGCACGCATCAGGCTGTGAGCACGCATCAGGCTGTGAGCACACATCAGGCTGTGTGGATGACGACGATGATGAAGGGACACCGGTTGCCCTATTCCGGCCAGAAAGCACACTCTTGCCGCGTGCGGGGAGACACATAGGCAGCCTGTGAGCAAAGGAGGCAAGAGCATTGCGGCCGCCGCTGGAGGGCGGCCTCGGCACCCCGCGCACCTGCAGCCCGGCTAGGACAGCGCTCTGCACCCGCGACAGCAGCTCCCGCAGGCGACCGTTGTACGCCTGTCAGGCACGGGGCACATATTCCGCTGTTGTGGGGTGTACAGAGTGTGAGATCCTCTGGGATGCTGGCCTCTCAATAATCATTGCAGAGAGTCGCGCGAGAGACTAACGTCTGCGGCACCGTCCCGAACTTCCGCCGACGGCCGATGGCACCGTCGAATGCCGGCCGTCTTCTCCCGGTACCGGGCATGGGTGCGGGACAGGTCGGCCGCGACGGCAGCGAGCCCACCTGGACTGCGCCCCGCACACGAGCTCCTGGGTCCAGGGCGCCGCCGCCGTCGCCGCCTTCATCGCCATCGCCGGCCGCCCCCACAGTTGTCCGCAGCAGCTCCGACCGCAGCGCTGCCACCACCGCCTCGCCCACGTCGAGCCAAGGGGCCTGCAGCCCGCTGGGGGTCCAACCCGGCCCCCAACTCGCGTTGGATGCGGCGGCTCCGCCGGCGGTGCGGAACATCCCGGACACACCGCCGCCGAGGCCGGCGCCGTCCTCTTCCCGCAGTCGCGCCGCCAGGCCCCAGCCGCCGCTGTCGCCGTCGCCGTCCCGTAGGCCTGCGGTTTCCGTGGCTTGGCTGGTGTTGCGGGTCAGACGGCTGAGGATGGGCAGGTCGTCGGCGGTTACGGGTGTCAAGCGGTTGCCGCGGCGGCGGCGCTGCAGGACTCCGATAGAGTCGAGAATGGCGTTGCTGAAGCCGCCGCCCTCCAGCAGGTCCCCGCCGTTCAAGGGACCGCCGCCGGGCAGGGTGGTATTGACGCCGGTCGTGTTGCCGCCTTCTGGGTTTGCGATAACGCCGCCGACGAAATTGGGCGTGACTGTAAAGGTCGCCTTTGAAAGGGACGCAAACCGACAACCGGCAAAGGAGGCGGCAAGTTACATACCATGACAGGGCGATGTGGTGCAACAGGACTTCAGTACAAGGTCACCGCTGGTGTTTTAACAACCGGGCTTGCAGCAGCTGCTGCATACGTACTGCGGAGGGTTTCTCCGTACTTGCAGTACGATGTGCCCACATGTGGTGCTCCGTCCGCCGTAACCAATTGCGCCGGACCGCGCACTCCACCGCACCTGATACTATTTAGGTCGCGTCCGATTCATCCGCGCCTCGCTGAGCCGCGCCAACCCACCTGCGTCAATCCGATGAGCGAAGTGGCGATGGCTCCGTCCAGAACGATGAGCAGCAGGCGCGTGATGATGTAGCGAGGGTTGATGGCCAGCTCCTGGAGGCGGTCAGGAGCAGCGGCCAGGAGCAGTTAGGACGGTTACCCGAGATTTGGATTCATGCGGAGGATGCCGTCGAGATGCCTTGCGGCTGGTAGTTCGAGGGAGGTTCCCAGGCATTTCGTTTCGCCTCCCGGGGTGTTCGCAGGGGCTTACCGTGGCTTTGTCCCTGGCTTTGTCCAAAGCCAAACAGCATCCCCTGTCATCGTGTTCCGCGCCCCACGCCTTGCAAGTTGCCATATAGATCAACCGCCGTACCACATTGGTGCCGTACAGGGCAAGGCCGATGACGGCGTCCAAGTAGGCCGAGCTGTACGCCAGTGCAGCCGAGCGGTACGCGGCCGCGTAGAGCCGGGCGTTGAGGGCGCGCCGGAGCAGGCCCGCCTGTGCCGCCATGGCCGGGTAGCGCGCTGCGGACCCGAAGTCGAGCCGGGAGGGGCGAGGCGGGGCGGGTGGGGGTGCGGGGCCAGCCGCGAGGTGGGAAGGCGAAAGGAGAGGCCTCTGCAACCAGCAGACAGGGCAGCCCGCTGGTTGCAGGTGGTGATGCCCGCTGCTTGCCGAACGGGTTGAGCTGCGGCAACCAAGGCCGAAGCACGAAACAGTGTGAACGGTTTGGGACACAGCCGCTTCGCTGCTCTCCCATGTCCGCTGTCCGGCGCGGGCGTTGCGCTCTCGAATTCGTGGATCTCGTGGAATTCGTGGATCTCGTGGAATTCGTGGATCTGCGCAACTTCGCCTGCACTGTTGCCGTGGTGTCAAAGTTTTTATCCCAGGGCACCAGGTCAGCCTCTGCAGGCTGCGCGCGCGACGTGTGTTGAAATGAAAGGACGCATACGACGTGTGTGTGCGGGCAGTCCCGATCCCCGCAGCGTAGGCTGAGACGACGTGCGAACGCAGCAGTGGCCACCAGGCGCAAGCCTCATGCCCCACTCTATTGGCCCTCACATGGGGCACCGCCTGATCAGTGCAAGGTCCGCCGCATCCCCTGATCCCTCGTCCGGCCTGACGAACCCCCTGCCCCTTGGTTTCCACCAAGGCGCACCCACCCACCCTCCAACGATGCCACCGCCGCGTCCACCTCCGATTGCATTGCCGCAAACCTCGTGGCCGCTCGCTGAGTGCGGCCCGCGTAGGCCTGCCGCATGGCGCCCTCGAAAGACGCCAGCCAGCCGCGGAAGTCGCCTCGGCCGCCCCGCAGCCCGCCGCCAGGCCAGTTCCCAAACCCCGGGCCGCTTCCGCCTCCGCCTCCGCCTCGCAGCCAGCCGCCGCCGGCGCGACCACCCCCGACCTCATCGTCGCTGGGCGCGCTCTGGCCCATGGCCCCGCCTCCGCTGCCGCCTCCACCTCCGCCGTCACCACCCTCGCCTCCGGCGCTGTTTATGCCGGACGTGTCAGTGTTCGCCGAGGGCTCCACCCGGAAGTACAGGTTGTAGCACAGGTACAGGTCAGTACGGCACACCAGGAAGCGCCGTACCGCGAGCGGCAGGAGCTCGCCCAGCGCCCCGTCAAGACTCCCGTTGGCGTCACCATTGCCGCCGTCACCGAATGCGCCGCCCGCGGAGCGGCGGCGGCCGCCGACGAGGCGCATCACCTGTTGCCGCAGCTGCATGGACCAGTCACCGGGCAGCGCCTTGCTCACTTTGTCGAGCCTCTCCTGGATGCGCTCCATGAGGCCGCCAGCGAGGCCGCCACCGCCGCCCATGACGCGCCCGCCAGCCGCCATCCCTCCCCCCGCGGCCTCCAGGTTGCTGCGGTTGGCGGCGGCCTGCTCTGCCCACGAGAGCATGCGCTCCGCCAGCGGGTGCAGCGGAGGCGGGTGGCCAGCAGCCAGGCCCGCCGCTTTGCCGCCGCTGACCACGCCCGCGCGGGCGGAGAAGAGGCTGGGGCGGCTGGCGGCGGCAGCGGGTATCGACGACTGGGCCATCGCCTCCACGAGGCCCCCGCCTCGGCTGACGCTGACGCTGAGGCGGCCGAAATCGGCGTCCATCCCCCCGGCGGTGAGCTCGACCTGCACTCTCGGCCGTGGCTCTTGTGCTTGCGGCTGCGGCACCGGCGGCTGTGGCTGCAGCTCCTGCTGCTGTAGCGGCGGTGGCCGCGATGGCGGCTGCGATTGCCGCGATGGCAGCTGCGGAGATGGCAGAGGAGGAGGAGGTCGCTGTTGCTGTGCGCGCTGGTGTAGTGCTGATGCCGATACCCAGCGTTCAAGCACCGGCACGGACCGGCCGCACATTCGCAGCTCCCAGCCATGCAGCAAGACCGGCGGCGGCAGCGGCGACGGCGGCGGCTGTGGGGGCAGACGCAGGTCCGGCGCAGGTTCCGGCATTACCCGGACCGTACCGCCGGTGTCCGTGCCAATGGCTGCGACGGCGACGCCGGCGGCTGCTTGGAGGAATTGCGCTGCCGCGCTGCCACCACCACCGCTGCCGTCGGGCGACAGCTCACTTCCTGTGAATCCTGGGTTGATGTCCACAAACACCGGCGTGCCTTCAGCAATACGGACCGAGAGGGCGCCCCCACCTGGAGCAAGTAAGCTGCTGTTGTTGCTGCTGTCGTAGCTGCTGTTGCCGCCAGCGCCGCCGCGCACACCTGCCTCCCTGCCCGGCGGCGATGGCAGAGGCGGACGCCGCGCGTACAAAGTTATCACCAGCTTCCACACGCCTGCGCTGCCGCCGCTCTGCCCCGCCCAGACTGAGCCCCCTGCGGCGGTGCTTGCACCGCACT
>LSYV01000053.1:316360-336309 GCA_001584585.1 Gonium pectorale
GGCAGCTTGGCGCCCTTCAGCGCCGCCGCCACCGACCGCACTTCGGTCGCGGCGGCTACTGTTGTCGCCGCCTCCTGCATCTTTGGCGCCCGCCGCCACTCTGGCGGCATTGTCGGACGTCACGGCAGCGTCGGCGGCGCCGGCGCTGCTAGCAAGAGGATCCTTCGGTCCAAGGGGTGAGGGGCGATACGGGGAGCCGCAGATGGGCCGCGGCAGGGGTGATACGCGATGTGGGTACGCTGTCTTACTTGGGGAGGAGTGCACTGTAGCAGCCAGCCCATTTCGGACCTGGCCGCGATTCCCCGAGCAAGATCCGCACCCTGCATCACCATCGGCGCGCGCATCTGCAGCTTACGGCCGCGCCCGATGTAACGCCCACGACCTATCTGGCAACATCTTATGCGCGCACCTCTTGTGTCGAGCCAAGCGGCTTTTGCAACCGCGCAACGTCCTCATCACCGCGCTTGCCCGCAGGGGTCTCGCCGCCGTCAATAAACACCACCTGGTACGCCTGCGAGCGGTAGCGCACCGCATGGCGCCGCCGGTCTTCTCAGGGATTTCGGTGGCGCAGCAGCAGCAACCGTATGACAGCGCGCAAAGGTTGGGCACGGCATGCACCCCTGTGTGCTGGCGCTCCGCCAGCAATGCGGAGAAGACTATTCCGGGCGCTGCACGGGCCACGCATCCCGATGCCGCAGCAACGAGGGACAGGCGGCGGCGCTTGCATCTCGCCCTGTGACCCAGCGAGAAACCCAGCACAGACCCCACGCTGGCACGACGGCTTGTGTGGGTGGTTCGCAGCATGGCAGCCCCAGCTACTAGACCGGCGGCAGGAGGGCGTACTTGCTTGCGGGGTGCCTCCGCCGCCCGACTCGTCGGCTTCGCCGACTGTGGATGCGCTCCCGCCGCCCGCCTCGTCGGCTCCGTCACCAGCCAGCAGCCCGTCACCCTTTTTAGGGAACGAGTGGGGAAGTAGAGGTACCTCGGCGGGAGGGAGTGGCCCACTTACAATGCGCTGCGCGTTTCTGAGTCGGAATGGTAACAGGCAGCTCCCCCTTTCCTTGCAGCTTGCTGTGTGTCGGACCCGCCGCAGACAGGTAAACAACCAGGTCGCCAGTTGGAAGAGCACCGTACATCGTACGGCCGTATATGGACGGATGAAAGTGGCCGGATGAGACGAGGGTGCAACGCAGGTGCGTCCCGACGACGGCCTCGATCAACGAAGGCTGAGCGACGAGGCTTCACCACACAGACGTGCATGTGGTGCAGGTGACCAAGAGGCTCGCTGCGCGTGTGGCCAGAGTTAACGATTAACCCCCATACAAAGCACTAACCCCTAGACACAACCCTAAAACCAGCGGCGGGCGTGCTTTGGAGGCGCGGGAGAGGCTAGAAGCCGCGCAGTCAGGGGCCGGACTACCGCTTGCGGCCATCGGGTGCCGGTGCTGCGCAGGGTAGAGGGCAGCGCCAATGCCTCCCCTGGTGGCGTAAACGCGCACACACGCGTGGGCGCATCGAATCCAACGCGTGGGCGCATCGAATCCAACGCGTGGGCGCATAGAATTTACGCGTTGGCAGATAGAGGTTGCGCATGGGCAGATAGAAGTTGCGCGTGGGCAGATAGAACTCGACGCGTGGGCGCAGGCACCAGGCTGCGGCCCCACCCACGTACCCGAGAAAGCAGCAGACCCCGACCTCCCTCACAGTCCCCTGGGGGGCGGCCGATATTGCGATCTGCACCGACGCCGCCACTGGCCGCGCTACGGGCGTCCGCCGACGGCAGCTCCCCGAGCGTGCATTGCCCCACGGACGTTGGCGGCGGGCAGGCGACCAAGCGCGCTTCGGCCTGGGCAGCGCGGGGCAGGTGGCGTGTTGGCAGCAGCGGGCGCTGCCGGCATGGGCAACGTACAGTGCGGAGACATGGATGAGGCAAATACGCCGGCTGGGCCGCTGCCCCCGAGAAGATCCTGTGGGCCCGTTTCACACAGGGTCACACCCCACTGCGCGCACAGAGGCTGCCGGGTGCATATTGCTTCTGTCGGGCATTCCTGCGCGACACACGGCGTGGCGTGGTGGGGAGATGGACGCACGAGTGAGGGCCCACCTGGTACCAGGGCTCTCTTGCCGAGATTGACAGATTCAGCAACACGACGAGAGAGTCCAGCGCCATGGCATGCCGGACCTGAGGCGGGCGCGGGGATGCCGTCTTCGTGCCCGCGAACCGCAAGAGCACGGAGCTAAGGTGCGCCCCGCCTCGCCAGCGCACTGATAGGCCGTCACGCGGCAGCCGCAGTGACCGGGCGTTATGTACCTAAGTTACAGCCAGGCCTTGCCCACGTACGGTGAGGGTGGTCGTCCGTGTCCTATATTCATTATTCGCCGCTCGAGCTGGGCCCATGTATTCCAATGTGTCGCGTATAATGCCCAGCAGCTCGCCAGCTGTATGTCGCACCTGAACCTGGCTTCGCAGCTCCCAAACCGCCGTCGTGAGTCCCGGGCCGCTGCTGTAGTGGTGCGGAGGCGTGTAAGCCGCGCCTTGCTGCGCTGAGGCGGAGGAAGGGGGCGAGGAGGAGGGCGGCCGTGCTGCAGCGCGAGGCGGCGGCGCTCCTGAAGGCGTGGCAGAGGCCATGACAGCCGCTGCCCGGGGTCCTTGGAAGGAGTGGCATGCTTGCGTGGAGGCGCCCAGCGGGTCCTGTTCAGAGGCAGTTGCCGAGGCAACACCAAGCGTCACCACAACGACTGCTGGCTCTGGTGTTTGGTGGGCTTCGGAGTTTTGGGCGCCGACGTCGTGACAGGCGCACGCGATGCTTGGCCACGGTGCTTGTGTTCTGTTACCCTCGCGGCATTCTTTCACAGTTACCGCGGGGGCGCTCGACTATATCTGCGCATCCACCCCGCTCCACTCTGCCTGGCGCAGGGGCCAAGCACCTCGACGGAGCGCGTGAACGCACCTGGTCAGCAGCAACATGAAATACGCAGATTGCAAGAAGTACCGCCACCCTCGTGAGCAAGGCCGACAAGTGCCCGGCCAAGCCCGCCACTCCCGCCGTGCTCATCGGGCTCATCGAAGTCATGTGTGCCAGACCAAACACGGGCGCCGCAACGGTGACGAGGTAGCTTTCGATGGACTATGCTGCAGAGGCGCACCATGGCGTACGGTCGAGGCAAGGTGGGAACGGACCCTTGGAGTCGCCGACACTCAAGGTTCAGAAGCCGATGCGGTAAAGCTTGCGATACGCAATGCAGGCAGGCCACCGATCTGCGTATGGTGCTTGGCGTGAGAGGGTACGGCAGAGCTGTCCAAGCCTCAAGGTGGTGAGGGTGGTGACAGTTGGATCCTTGTACAGCCACAATCCACCCCAATCGCAGTAGTTCGCATCCTGCAGGTGGGAAGAAAAAATTGCAACCCGCGCCTATCCTCACTTAATCCCACAGACACCCCGCACTGGAACGTGCCCCCGCAATGTACTCGAACGCTGCGTTTCGCCCTCGTTAACTTTTACAGCTCCGCATACAGCGATTAGTAGCACTGTGAACCCAACGGCCGTCGGGCACGAATGGCTGAGATGGAGTCCGTCTTCTCTAGGATCTTCGCGGTGAAGCTCTATGAATCACCCGAGCCAGTGGAAAGGAAGCCGCCGGTTGTGGTGCTGTCAACGCTGGCCAAGGTACTCGTGGCTGGGGCCCTAGATCCTGTCCATCGTGTCTCGTCAGGCTTCGAGTTCACGGTTCGTACGCGGCCCAGGAGCTGGAGGTGGAAGCGGGGGACGGTGGTGGCAAGCCACAGCTCAACGCGGAGGTGCTGGACCGCGTGATAGTGGCGCGACTCATCGAGTCCCCCCCGGCCAACTACCCACAGCCCCCGATCCACTACCTGATGGGTTGCTATGAGCGCTCATCTGAGGAACTGCGTCGCGCGGGGGCGAGCGAGGCCGTTAAGGTTAGCATGCCCGTGTGCTGCGTGCGTACGTGGGCGTTAGCGTGTTGACACGCGTGTCATAGGAACGGCGAGCGCAGCCCACTGGGCTCGAGCTCTGCTGCTGCTTCTGGCTTTCGTATTCCCTGCGGAGGGCATACGTTTATAAATTATGAAAACACAGGGATTGGAAAGCCGTTTGGACACCGCCCCGAACAGTCACTACTGATGGGAGGCGTCACAGCCAGCAGAGCCCGTTGCACACAGGCGCTATCTGAAAGCGGTCGCACGCAGCGTGCCACTATTCCACACTATTATGCTATAGTCAGCGGCTGTTGTCGCAACATACATTCATCACGCGCCCCGTTGCACGCGCCTCGTTCCCCAGGTGGCAGTTGCTGCTGCACGCGACCTCATACTCAACTATGCGGGTCTGGCGCTGTTTGCAGGCATGGTGGCGCAGGTAAGGAGGGCTAGGGCATGCCCAACACCCCATGTGTCATATGCAATCCATGCAGTTGGCGTTTGTTGCCGCCGCCTCCGGACTGGTCCGACCGCAGCTCGTTGGGTGTTGTTACAGTGTAGCAGTGCCATGTGCCAGTTGCAACCCAAAGTGACTGCTGCAATGCCTGGATGCTCAGGGTCAAGTACTAGCACGTTGTCGCGGCTGGCGCTGACGAAGCAATCACTTCATATTACCTCCTACCCGTCCTTGCAGCCGCCGCTCCTCGAGACCCGTGGGTCGCTGCAGCTCATGGACTCGATGCTCCTCCGCTACGGCCTCCCCACAACGGCCCTCGCCGCGACCGTCGTGGGGCCGGCCTTTTCCGCCAGCGGGCCGGCCACTGCCGTGTCCGGTGGCGCCGCCGCTGCAGCTAATGCCTACGCTGCCGCTGCGGTGCCCATGCCTGCTGGGTTCCTGGAGGAGCTGGCCGTCCGGCACGATAGCGATGAGGGGCTTGCGGAAGCGGCTGTGAAGATCGGTACGTGGGCGCCGTGTTCGGGGCTCGCTCCCGGGACCGGCCGCTGCAGTACATCTTATGTATACGGGACTCGCGCATTACTGGATTGCCGCTCTGGGCCCGTCTCCCGTTCCAGAGCGCCACACAGCTGGATCCCAGCAGTCATGCTCTGCCAACCAAGTACATGTTTTACAGGTGCCCCCAATCGTCCATACTCTCTTCGGTGCGCGTTGCCGTATTGCCGCAGTGGTGGAGCTGTCCCGGCTGGTGTCCCGCATCAGCCCGCTGGGCGACCCGGGGCCGCACCTGTCCTGCCTGGCACACCTGCTGTCACTGGAGCCGCTGGCCCGGCCCGCCGCGGCGTCGCGCCACTGGCTGCCGTCCGACATGCGCGCCGCCAGCGGGCGGGCCGTGGTGCTGCCCGGGGCCTGCTGGCTGGGCCCCTTCTTCAACATCAGGCGCGCGGGTGCTGCGTGCGAGCGGGATGGGTGGGGATTCGGGGGCCTGCCTGTCCCGGCGGCGTTACTGGCCCGGTTCATACAGAAGGAGGGTCATACAGAAGCAGGTTGTTGGCCCTGCGTCGCGATCGGGCACAGTCATGTTTCCCCGTCGGACCTCTCCGATGTCTTCTTCACACGCATTCCCAATACGTTGCTACGCCCCGCCCCTGCGCGGCTTTCAACCCTAATCCCCGCCACAGCCCCGTGCCGGACGACGTTCGCGGCGCCGTGCAGCAGGAGCCGTCGGTGTCGGCCCTGGTCTTCTCCGGCGCGGAGAACCGGCGTCCGGGTGACGTCGCTAACGGCATGCAGGGGCTGCGCCTGGCCATGAAGAACATCAACAACCAGCTGCACGGATGTGTAAAGGTGAGCTTGAAAGAGGGTTTGGAGACGCGCGGAGGATTCGCTCGAGGGAGGCCGCGCTGCAATATGCTAGAATGTAAATAGGGCGCAAAGCAGGTTCCTTATCATCTCAAGGTGTGTGTAGAGCTTGGGCGCTGGTCGATTGGGGACGTAGCTACCCAATGCCGTGCGGTGCTGCGGCCTATACGACGCGAAGAGCAACTTGTAGCACTCTGCACACAAGTGCCCGTGCTACTGCAATGTGTACGTCTGTACGGCTGCCGTTCCTGCGCCGTTGGTGCGCAGTGCCAGGCCAGTATCGCAGCTGTGCGGCAAGCTCTCCTTTGGCAACTCCGCGGGGCAGACCGCCGGCAGCGATCTGCTGCCGACCCTACCTACAATACGGACTCGCGCACGGCTCGCCCGCTACTCCTCCCTCCTTCCCCGGGGCTTGCCTGTCCCCATTCTTTGCTCACTATCACGCTTTCAGACGCTGCTCAAGCTCAAGTCCACCAAGGGCCCCATGCTGCGCTGGCTGGGCGGGGTGCTCGAGGGCAACGCGGGGCGCTCCAAGCTGCGCTTTGACCCCGAGGCGCTCGCGCCGGACGGCTTCCTCGTCAACGTATCTACGGGTGCGCCCATGGGCCCGGAGCAGGGATTAGGCACACCGGGTGCGAGGGATTGCCTCTTCACTGCACGACCATGTTTCTGGTGGTCATTCCGCTGCGCGGCCGCGTTCTGGTTGCGAGAAATAAGGGCAACATAGGGAAGCTGGAAGCCATTCGCGCAAGACTGCTGAACCTTGGCGGCTGCATTGGCAGGCCGGACCTTGCCGAGGGCGGCACTAAGGTGTTTCCTGAAAGCGCCGCGCCTTCGAGTCTGACCTTGCTGCGCCTTAAGCGCCTGTCTTGCCTGTCTAGCGGGATGTATGCTACAAGGCAACAACACCCTTTGGCTCAAATATTCACGTCGATGCAGTGCTGCTCAAGCTGTGCGGCCCCTTCCTGGATCCGGGCCCGGCCTCGCCCTTCTGGCGCCGCGTGGACCCCGCCTTCGTGGCGGCGGGCGGCCTGCTGGACGGGTCATACGGCGGGGAGACGCGGCTGGCGGCGGCCAGCGAGGAGGAGGCGGCCTGGCGGGAGAGGCTCGGCAGCAACGCCGGGGCGTCCGGCAGCGGACCAAGTGCGTGGCGCTGCTGGCGGCGGATTTGGGCAGCGGGCGGGGGCAGTTGGGAGTTGCATTGGAGGTGGTCCGTGGCGGGCGGCGGGCGGCATGCGGCGCGGAGGCTTTGCAGGGAGGGCGGAGCTGGGCAGGGGTGCTCGGGGAGGGGTGGCGGGGGCAGGGCCCGCGGGCGGCGCGATGCTGGGGCCGCGGCCAGGGTGTAGGGGGCTGGATCCCGCCGAGCTGCGCCTGGGACCGGCCTTATGGGCCGCATCGGTTGGGCTGCGGAGTCCCCTGCGTGGCGGCAAAATGCTGCCAGAGCCCGTCCACACACGTGCGCGTCTTCGGACGCCTACGCCCACCCACACATCCGATCATCTACCAGGGTGCCGGCACCCTTTGTGAGCGCCCGACTAAATCAGGGACGGGATACGTGTCGCTCGCGCACGCCGCGATGCAGGCACGGCCACCGGCGGCGCACTTGCTGGCCCTGAGCCCTTCCACTGCACCTGCTCCGCCTTATGGCTGACCGCCTCACCCTCCCAACCCCTTTTGTGTACGCGGGTCCCTCTTCCTTTATAGCTTTCTATCTTTGCACGCTAGGACTGAGCCTTGACTTCGGGTCACGCGGCTGCAGGCTCGCCAGCCGGTGCAGCTGGCGGCGACGAGCGCTTCCACTTCATCTGCTCCGCCTTCTTCCTCACGGCGCACGCTCTGCACATCGGGCCGCTGCGCTCCATGACGTACGTGGAGGAGGACCTGGCGAGGTCCGTTCACTACCTGAAGGTGAGGGCGGGGGTCTGGGACGTGGCTTTCCGGCGCCTTCAGTTGTCTTCCCAAGCAGCCCGTCTCGGTGCATGGTGCAACTGGTTGAGGGCCTGGCGCGGACGTTCACGGCGTTGCATGCTTGGGGGGTCAACTCTCCGCGCCCAGCGGCGTGCTCATCTTTGCCCTCGCCTTCGGCACCCATGCTCGTCCACTGCTGCGTGTTGGCCGTCCCTTGACACTGCTTATTTTGTGTGACTGGCTGCAGAGTGTGGTGCAGCAGCTCGAGGCGGCGGCGCAGGGGTGAGCAAATGCGCTATTGGCCTATTGCCTATTGGGCTCTCATTCAACCATCGCGCTACAGACGCCGGTTTACGGGCTGGAGAAATGCCCAAATGTGCCCCAAACCCGGCCCCGTGGCCCACGCGGCCTTCGCAGCCTGCTCTTCTGCTCTGATCGTTTTAATGAGTCACAATGTGCCCTCGGGTGGTTGATAGTTCTCCGCGGCCTCTGGGTCCCGAAATAAGTCCTCACTATGCTGCGTATGGCTACAAGTGTCGGCGCTCAACACTGCGGACTCTTTGTTTGCACTGCAGGGCCGGAAACCCCGCCGAGCGGGCGATGGCTGAGCTGCAGCTCCAACGTGCCAGGGCGCAGATGGACGCGGTGCAGGTCAGCAGGGGGCGTCCTGTTGCCAAGCGTCCAGGCCGCTGCCACTGTGGGCGCCTTCTTCCTGTTGCAGCGCCAAGACAGTCGCTGCCTGTGAAATGGATGCAATTCCAATCGTCGTCCTCCCCGTGCCCGAGCTCCCCCGCGCCGTCAGTCCGCGCCGATCTTTACACCCCGGTCTTGTGCGGCCTGCCCCCACGCCGCCAGGTCCGATACAAGTCGCTCATCTGCGCGATTCTGGACCCCGCGCTGGTGACGGACATGCTGGCCTTCTACAGGTGCGGGTCGCGGGTTGTTCCCCAAGGCCGCTTGCGGGTCGTAGCTCTGCCGGTCCTGCACCGGGCCTCGCAGTTCCAAGTACGCAGGACATGTTGCTTGGCCGTGCTGACATCGCGGTCTCACAGGTCGCCCACAAGTAGGCTTAGATCGCCACAAGATTATGGGCCTATGTTGTCGCGAGCTACGACCTATGTTACGTCTATGTTAACCGCACTTCCTGGCGTCCTTTCCCGTGTTGCGCTGCGATACTGGGGCCCCATCACCGCCACTTCCACCGACCCGTACCTCGCCGCCCCGCCGTCGCAGGCTTATGGCAGCTTGGCTGACCTCCCTGGCGACTGGCGGCACCTCCATGGGCGGCTCGCTGCAGCTGCCGCTCCCAGAGCCCGCGCCGCAGGCCTTCACGTGCATGCCGGTGGGTGGTTGCGGGTGGGTAGTTACCAGTGGGGTTGTTGCAGGTGGGTCTACCGGCCGATGTCGGCTGGGGAGTATGAACAGAGCAGCGAGCCCATGTGCATGCAAGATCGCATGCACGTGCCAACGTGCGCAGGTCGGGACAGCTATCCTGGCGTGGTGGAAGCACCATGGCTCCATGGGAGTAGCCATCCCTGCACCTGTTTGCGGGCATAGTGTAGACGGGCCGCCAGAAGAGGGTGGCGCTCCGAAGTATTCTGCTGCGGCGTTCAGCAGCACTTGTGTGCTGCTGCTGCTTGTGCTGCTGCTTGTCCCTCCACGGTGCCGCCTCCCTCTCTGCAGGCCCCCCCATCTCCGTGGGCATGCGCCACAGGCTTTCATTGAGAGAACGCTTCCCAACCCACTGACCCATCTCCGCATCCGCCCACTCAGGAGTACTTTGTGGAGGACATGGCCTCGCTGCTGCTGTTCGTGGGCCGCATGGCGCCGCAGCTGCTGTCCTCCGCCGCTGACGGGGCGGGCGTGCGGCTTGACGAGTTCGCGGTGTTCTTCACCTCGCTCATGGCGTCGCCCAAGTACATCCGCTCCGCCTTCCTGCGGTGCGTCCAACACGCACCGCGAGGGGGTTGCGAAGAAGAGAACGGTCGGACCGCGTGACCGCCGAATCGCAAAACGGGTCGATAACACTGTGGCGGTCTTAGCGTAGTTGTGGGCGAGAGGGGTAATTGGGAGACATAAAACAGGGGCGCGGCAGCGCATCCGGCACAGGACGACTTCATGTTGACTGAACAAAGTCTGCTTGCCTGCCGGCCTGTTTGCCTTACTGCAGGCCGTCCTGCATTCTCACTACTAAGTGCATGCTTTCCTGCCCGTGGGCCGTTTGTACAGCTCCAAGCTGAGCGAGGTTCTGGAGCTGTGGCTGCCGCAACAGGAGGACGAGGCTGGCAGGTGAGCAGCTTGTTGGCTGGGGTGGGCGGTCTAGTCGGCTCCCTGGGTAAATGGCCACGATGGGACTTGCGTGTTGACCTTGGGCATCATGTCTCCCGCCCCTCAGGATGCCCTCCTTCCGGCGCCGCCCGGCGGGTGGCCCCTCCGCCGACCTGGCCGCGCTCTTCAACTGCCACCCGCTCGTCGTGCAACATCTCACGCCCGTGCTCGTACGGCTGTACAACGACATAGAGCATACTGAGCGCGAGGGCGCCTTCTACTTCAAATTCACCATGCGGACCACCATCGCCAACATCCTGAAGTACCTGTGGGCCCAGCCGCAGCACCGGTAAGCCACCGTCGGAGAGAAGGACTCATTGCAACTACGGTACGGTCTTTGTGACGCGTACCAAGCGGGCATAGATTACACATTGACATTGTGGTGTAATGTCTCGTATGGGAGGTAGGGGGCGGAGCGGAGGAGCCCAGTAGAAAGGCCGGTCCCAGCACTGGCGCCTCCCTGCGCTGTCGTTTGGCAGGGGCGGGGAATTAGGCGAGCGAGATGCGGGTGACGACGCTGGTTTTGCGGGAGCACGATGGCCGAGCAGCGTTCGGTTTGCGTGCCGCATTCACCCAGCGGCGCAGTGGACATCCATGGCTCTCACCGTTTCATGTGGGGTCTTGTTGCCGCAGGGCCGTGTGGCTGGCCTGGGTGAAGTCGGAGGAGTACCGCGGCCACAGCGAGAAGTTCGCAAGCATGCTGCTCAACGACCTCACCTACCTGCTGGACGAGGTACGTTGGCGGTTGACATTTGGCACGGCTGAGCGCGTTGCCAGTTGACGGTTGGGCGACGCTGTACCACCGTCGGCGTTAGCGGACTCTTGTTGGGGCTGGCGCATGGATGGGCGTCAGGCAAGGGCTTGCGGTGCAGCCATACCCGCATGCTGGGCGGCATGGAAGACACAGGCGCAAAGGACTGACTTCACGACGGGGTAAATACGGGGTTGATGGAGTGGAGGAGCATTTGTTACACTCCCTCACGCGCCGTGGCACACTGCACTGGCCTAGGCTTGTGCGCCCCCCACTCACGGGCCCGCCATGCAAGGGCGTCCCCTCCCTCACGCTGTTGTCTGCAATGCTGGAACCTGCCGGTCCTTTCATCGTGCGCCCTCTTCGTGTACCGGGAGCCACAGAGCTTGAAGTACCTCAAGCTCATCCGCGAGGCGGAGGACCTGCAGGCTGACGAGGCCCGCTGGGCGGCCATGTCACGCGAGGTAGGCAGGGGCTGTCACGGTAGTCTCCGGGCAGGAGCGGGCGGATGCGGCGGCTTCTCACAGAGCCAAGCTGCTGTTTTGTCCCCCGACGCGCGACGTTCATCGCTCAGCTTGCCCACGGAGAGTAGCCCCCCCTTGGTGCCGCCTATGCTGACCACGGTGACCTGGGCGGCCGTGCCTCTGCCCGCCCGCAGGAGCGGGAGGATGCGGCCTCAATGATGGAGCGCAACGGCGGCCAGCTGACGGCGCTGCTGCGCTCCGCCACGTCAACGATCGACACGCTGATCTTCATCACCGAGGAGGTGGGTGCACCCCATACCCAAAGCATGGAACCCAAGCCCTTCAGCAGGGCCGAATCTGTGTCCCAAGACACCTTGCATCACACCCATGGCCTTGACTGACTGACTAGGTGCTGAGTCCCGCTGTGCGTCGAGCGCCTGGCCCTGTACGTATTGCCACGCATCCGGAATAACTTGGCGGATGCCTGACGGTTTCCATGCCCGGACCGCCCTCCTCAATTCCTTGCGCGTTCCTGGCTGCCTTGCCACTCCTCACAGGGTGGTTGCCCTCCACATTTCCGCGCCACCGCCCGGCCTTTCGCCCCTTTCTGCCTGGCAGGTCGAGACCACTCGCACGCTGCTGCAGCCGCATATGGTCGAGCGGCTGCGCGACTCTCTAAACTACTTCCTCAAGTACCTTGTGGGCCCCGAGCGCCGCCAGCTGCGCGTGCGCAACCCGGACAAGTATCGCTTCAACGCGCGGTGGGTGCTGCGCAGGGCGGCGGGTGTGTGTGATGTTTGTGCGTGGGTCCGTGGATGTGTTGACGTGGGAGGGATGGGGGACGCGGTGTACCGTGGGTGAGCTTGGCAAGGGAGGGGTCCGGCTGCCAGCAGCTCAGCGCCCGTGGAGGATGCAGGGGCCTTGCGAAGGAGCGGCGGCTGCAGGTTGCGGCGTTGCCCGTGCCGCGTGGTGCTGTGTGCCCTTCCTTGAAGGCCCCCCCCAACACCCTGATTTATGACCCAACCCTTTATCGCGAAACCGCTAGTATTGTCGCCCGGTCCCCTTCCTGCTCCGAATACCTCTCCACCCGCCCCCCTTCCCCCAGCGAGCTGCTCCGCGGCCTGATCACGGTGTACCTGCACGTGGACGCAATCGACCGAACCGCGCCCGGGCCGGGCGGCCCGGTATTCGCTGCGGCGGTTGGCACGGATAAGCGCTCCTTCAAGGCCGAGTACTTTATGGAGGTGCGCTTTTTAACGCGTGGGGGAATTGGGCGTGGACTTTGCATGTTTGTTCTTCTGGAAGGAGAAGTCGGGCGGGGCCTGACCGTACCAAGTATGTGCAAGCGCTGCGGTTTCGCGTTTGCCTGACGGGTGTCGTTGATCGTCCTTCCCCGGCACTTGCCGCTTGCGCCGGTGAAAACAAAGGGACGCTCGTATGGTGGCTGGTGCGGGCACCTTGGGATGATACCTCGCCGGGTGCGCGGTGAATGCCAACGGTGAAAATGTGTCACAGTCTATGTCACGGCACTGCGTCACGCTGTACCGCTGGCCTGGCATCGGGCCCATCTGCCCTGCTACGGTATCCCCCCCACCCACCCTTGCGAGCCAGGCACTGTCGGTGTTGGACTCTGCGGGGCTGCTGGGCGTAGGCCCGCGCGAGCAGCTGGCGTCTCTCTCGCAGCGCGCGCTGGCCGCCGGCAGCGAAGCGGAGGCGGAGGATGAGGTGATGGGCGGCGAGGACGTGCCCGAGGAGTTCCTCGACCCCATCATGTCCACCGTGATGAAGGTGCGTCGGTCGGCGGCTGGTTGGTTGGTTGGTCGGCCGCTCTGCGGGTTTCTTCTACATGCGTCCATCCTTCTCGTCCACCATTCACCCTCGATCAGTCGTCCCAACAGCGGTGCCCGTGCGCACCCGTGCGGTCCTTTCGTTCCCGTGTCCACGGGCAGCCGCGCGGCCTCTTCGTTTTCCGTGCCCCGCTGGTTACTCGTCCGCCCTGCCCACAGGCCCGCAGTCGGGCTTGCGGTGGGTCGACGGGGGCAAGCTTGCATGCGGACGCATGTGGACCCCCCTACTTCCTTCGCATGTGCCTCCGTTGTCCGCGGCACATGCCTCAGGCTTTTCTACGGTACTGAGGGCGCTTTCCAACCTCTGACCCACAGGACCCCGTCAAACTGCCCAGCGGCCACACGGTGGACCGGCCCACCATCCAGCGACACCTGCTGTCTGACCCCACCGACCCCTTCTCGCGCCGGCCGCTGTCCGAGGACCAGCTGGAACCCGACACGGAGCTCAAGCAGCGGATCGCGCAGTGGCGCATGAGCCGCGGCGCGTGAGGACGCTGGGGCGTCGAGCGCAGCGGCCGCCGGCATTTGATCGAGCATTGGTGTGTGGCGCCGTAGGGTGCACGCCGTTGCACACGAGCCCAGGGGCGGGGGCAGAGGGGCCCTGGACGTTGCGACTCCCGGTCTGTGCTGGTGTGTCCCAACATATCAGCACCGTTGGCCGCGGCGTGTCTGTCCGCGGCGGGAGCCGTGGGGGCGGGTGTCGCTTCCTGGAGTGCGGGCAGGGCCTTGCAAGCCCAGCGCTGCCGGCTGCCGCTGTCGACTGAGCTGTGGGGAGTCGTAGAGCTAGAGCAGCGAACCGCGTCGGGTCGTATGATCAGTCAGTTGGGAGTGACAGAGAGTGTGAGGCTTGGGGAGTCGGACATTCCCATGCTGCTGTTCGGCAGCGGCTAGCGAGGCATAGAGTTGAAGGCCGGAGTTGTACAGCAGGAGCAGTGCAGCAAGCCTGCACAAGGAGACGAACCGCCGCGGCTTAAGGACCTGGTTGCAACTGCAGGTCACAAGGACAATGTAGGGCGTGCTGAGGCAGCCGGTTGCTGTGGTGGAGGGCCGCCACCCACGCTGCGTCGGGGACGGCTGGCTGGCGTGCTGTGTGTCTTGCATGCTGCAAAAACGTCCGCCTGTTCCGTTGGGTCATGGGAAGCGCATGCTGCGTTACGACGATTACAAGCCAGGTGCTCGTTTATCGCCACTGGGCTCACAGTTGCGACCCAGAGGTGGCATAGGGCGATAATGGTGCACAGCCTGACCGCCGTGGACACAGCGCGCGCCGAATCGGCACCAGACAGCTGCGCCGGCCCATGTGCAATGTTGGCAGAGTGCTGCGCGATGTCGCGGGCTGCCCTCCTGTCATCCGACTTGCATACGGCCGTGAGTACTTGCGTACGGCAACCGACCAATGTGGCAGTGCCCCTCATCCTTCGCTCCCACAGGCGGTGTCATGAAGGTACCGCCAGGAGCCAACTCGCACGTAACAGAACGAGAACTGGAGAAGACCATCTAAAACAGCTAGTCGACGATGGCCGACGGCGAAACTGCCTTGCTCCTGCCAACCTTCGCGTGCACCTTCAACCACAATCAGCAGCAGAAACGGACTGCGTGCGCGCAAAAAGAATGAACGCCATTCGAGGACCCGGCAGCTATTGGGCTGCAGCCCCTCCATTTGCCCCGTCATCCGTAACCCCCAACCGGCGTCACCGCGGCTTAGGACCCAACCAACAAGAGCGTCAATGGGATCGCCCCCGGCTGAGTGCCCGGTCAAACACGACCTCGCGCGCAGCCACGCAGCCGTCCGTGCTCGCTTAATATCCGCTGAACCCGTACGTGCTAGCTAACCACGCAGCCGTCCGTGCTCGCTTAATACGATACCCGCTGATCCCGTAAGTGCTAGCTAGGCGACTGGTGCCCATCAACGCATGCCCAGCCAGCAAGGCGACGTGCTCGCGAACACCTTAATACCCACATCGATGTCTATCCCCACGCCTTGAACTGTTCTCTCGCCTTGAACTGCCTACCGCTTCTCGAACAGGTAGTGCCCGACGCCCCACTCCTCGCCGCCGTCATAGTTGAACAGCTCGCTGAGGGACGGCGGAAGACGCGGGAGGGGCGTGGGCTAGCCGTGAGCATGCAGTGCACGACAACGGCAGATGGCATCGGTCCTCAGCCATCTTCCTTCACGGCGGGAACATTCTGCCCGTTTTGTCGATTTGTCCTCTTTTTGTCCCCTCTCCCTTCCCCTCCGCACCTGCACGCCATGTAGAAGATGCGCCAGCGGTGGAACCACACCGACGCGGGCTCCTTGCTGCCCTTGTAGGCGCCCTCCAGGATGCTGAGCACCTAACGGGGCGGTGGGAGGGACGGTTGCTGATTGGTTTACCCGTTTACCGGCTACGTTACCCTTCCGTAACCCCGGTTCCCCGCCCGCGATGCCAAGCAAAGGCACGACCTCGCACCCTGCCCGGCTAGCGCCCTAGCGACCTGCACACTCCACGCCCGCGCCTCCGATGAGTATCGGAAATCATCATCATGGCTATGACCAACTGCGGCTTAGACTTCTATCACACTGCCGCTGGTCGGTCGGCCGGCCGCACCTCCTTCCGGTGGCGGTCGTGGCGCACCAGCCACGCCTCCAGCGTCTTCGAATAGTGCTGCCCGTTGACGTACCTGGAACGGCCGTTGGCGGGGGGGGGGGAGCGAACCAAATTGGGGGCGGACATTCCTGGGTTGCGGGTGACTGGGCGAGGCGCACGCCAGCGCCAGTTTCCCAGCCGCACCAGAGATAGCAGCAAGCACGCTCACGCCCATGGCCATGCGCGGGCGGCTTCATTCCCAGCAGATGCCGATAGGCCCCGTGGCCGGCCCCACGCCCAGTCCGCCGACGATGCGGTGCCGTACTAACGTACCAGTGGTTGCGTACGGCGAGGTCGTCCTGGAAGTATAGCAGCAGGTCTAGGGAGGGCATGGTGCCGCCCGTGAAGAAGTACTTGCTCATCCAGTCTGTGGAGTAGGGCATCAGCGACAGCTTTCCATGGGGTTTCCATCCCGCTGTGCGCGCTGAACGACACATGGGGTGGCACCGACAGCTTACGGCACATGCACAGCGTGTGCGCTCGTGTCTGCGCTGCACGGACGCGCACGAACCCACCCTCCTCGGACTGGACCTCGAAGTGGTAGGGCGTGCATCGGTGCACGAAGATGTGCACAAACAGCTTGCCGCCCGGCCGCATCCAGCTCGACACCTTCTTGAGCAGGCTCTTGTAGTTCTTCATGTGTTCAAACATCTCGATCGAGACCACGCGGTCGTACGGCTCGCCGGGCGCCTCAAAGTCGACCATGTTGGCCGTCATTACCTGGGGATGGTTGGCGGTTTTGACAGTTGGGAGCAGTTGGCGGCCGGCAATGCAGATAGTTGCGGCGCGAATGATCGGCTGAGGTCCAGCACCTCGGCCTCCTTGCCCCAGCAGTGCGCAAGGACGCAAGCCATGTGGGCCCCCAGCGGAATGGCTCCGCCCTTAACGCTGACTCACTGCCGCGACTCCGCCTCACGGATGGGGTTGGGCCGGCCGCAAGCAGGGGGCCAAGGTTGCCCGCGTTGTATGGCCTCGACCCCGCGCCGCGCTCTTACACACACGGGAGCGGCTCAGGCGACACGGGTCAGGACAATCCGCGGTCCTGATTCCTTCCATGACGGCCGCCCCGGCCTCCCTACGGAACCTGCCCGCACCCTCAGCATACGGCAGCTGCTTCCTGCAGATCACCGGATGCCTGGCGGACGTGGGGTCGCATGACACGCCAGCGGCCGCCAGGGCCGCCCCCCCCCCGCACTCCTGACGCCTCCCGCGCCCGCCCGTCATGCCGACATCGCGCTGCTCTGCGCCGCGACGCGTCGCACTCCGTCAACTGGTTGTCTCCCAGCGCCCCTGTGCGCGCCCGATGGCGTGGCCATCGGCTTTCCCCACGTACGGTACACGACAGCACGCCCCCGGGCGGCAGCGCTAGCGGGCCCCCCTCCCGGATGCTGCACGCCGTACGCCGAGCTCCTGCCCCTCAGCAGCCTCACATTGAGGTTGGTGATGCCACGTTTCTTCGCCTCCTCGTCGATGAAGGCCTTCTGGGTGGCGCTGTTGGACACGGCGGTGAAGGTGGAGGCGGGGTAGCGGGCCGCCGCGAACAACGAGAACGAGCCCCAGCCGCAGCCCAGCTCTAGCACACGCTGCCCCGGCTCCAGGCCCGCGCGCTCGCAGTACAGGTCTGGCAGCGGTTCCGTCGGGGTCGGGAGGCGGGAGGACTCAGCCGAAGCGCAACGGTCGGGAGGCGGGCTGACTCAGCCGAGGCCACAACAACCCCTGGATACAAGGTGTCGGGATCGTTTTGCTGCGACCAGGTCGGCCCGTCCTTCTTCCCTCAAGTCGGCAGACGGTCTGCTGTGATGCGGCAACCCCTCCACACGTCGGGCCCCATGTCCGATTGACGATAAGCACCTCGACACAAGGAGGAATGCTATGCGCACAACTTACTGAGCATGTTGAACTCGGCCTGCTCCAACGAGTCGTTGGGCGTCAGGTACAGGCAGCTGCTGTACTTAAGGTGGCGGCCCAGGCAAAGCAGGTAGTATGGCGTCGGGATCTGTGAGCCGGGGAGGCGGGCACGGCATGGGCAGGTGCAGTGCGAGGGGATGCTTGCTAGGTGTCAGTGTGGCGTGGCGGCACACGCCATTTGTGGGCACCTCGTGCAGATGCAGCCCCTAGGCGGAAGTCGAAGCCGCACATTAGGCAACCTCGGGTAGACCTTCTGGGCGAGAACGTCCTAGGCTACACGCTCTCAGCAATTCAGCCTGTGTTCCGGCGAAGCACCTTGGCACGAAGGTCTTGGCATGGGTTTGCACGTGGGCCGCGGCGGCGTGGCAAGCGCGCGAGACGGGCCCCCGCCCGTCTCCCCGCCCACCCGGCATCAGCACGGAAGCCATATGTCGCACCTCGTAATGCTGCTCATTGGCCTCGCTTGTGTTGATGGCAATGGGCATCTGCTTAAGCTCCTCGGCAAAGGCCACCGTCCGCTGCAGCCGGCCATTGAGATCCTTCGGCACCTGGAATATAGGATCAGTGTACTTACATGGCTGCTCGTGGCCTCAACTCTGTGTGGCCAGCAATTACCTCGCCTACTCGGACGCTGAGCAAATAGCGAATTCCAAATCGGAGCACAAAGTCGGGCACAATGCCTCCTTCGGTGGCATTCAGAAAAAGCTTCACTATGCTGTTGTAGAGCTGGCCCAGCCCCAGCTGGCTTCTGATAATGCGCAAAATTGTTGTCAGCATCTTGCTTTTTACAAGTAAGTTTAGGAACGGCGTCCTTCCGAGCGCCGGGTGGGCGTAAACCAGGGGAGACCTCCCCTGGCGTAAACCCGCTCCAAGGTCTTTTGGAACCGTTGCCTCTGCATCTTCTTGCACGGGCAGGGTATTCTGAAACTACGGTGTCATTACCAAGCCTGGTTGGGGAGATGCAAGGGGCACGCTGCCGAAAGGCGTGTACCTCCCAACAGTGAGGTACGAGTTATGGCTTAGACCTTGCTTTCTCACTGTCATTCATTTGCTGATGCCTGCTTTGCCATGGTTGATTCATGGCCTGGCAGCGGCTTGGAACGAAGAGGGAGCCCGAAGGAGCCTGTGGAGCCCGCCTCTACGGCCATACACGCCGGAAGGCGCGACGTTTCCAGTAGGGCGGGCGGGTACACAGCAAGACATGTGATGTTCGTCCCGCCCCCCAAAGACGGCATACACTGTACTTGTCTTTAGGTTTGTTTCCACGCTGAGTTCCTTCAGACAGTGCGCTGCCACGTGCGTCACACCGCTCCTGCCAAGTGCATAACGTGCAACCCCTCCAAAGTGCAGACCCACGCCTCATATTTCCACTTGAAGAGCCCTACCTGTTGATTTGGGATGCTTAATATTGCAGCATAGTGTTGCCCGATGGTCCTAGATATCTGGATTTGGCTAACAAAGCTGGCTGCTGAGGGCGGCGCCGACCCGTGGGTCGGAGGCGGTTCCGTCAGAAGCTTGGCATCTCAAGCCTACACCCGTGTGATAACATCAACCCTCCTGTAAAGTGCTGGGCGCACGAAGGTCTGGTAACCGCTGAGCGCCGTCGGACCGTTGGCAGTGACGACAACACCACCGCAGCTCAACTGTCACACCATATCATGTGTTTTGTCACACCACACGGGTGGTCGCACCACACCGTGGCCGACAGCCGACTAGGGGCACCTCAACCCCGACGCGGCAGTCAGCGTGTCGTACAGCTACGCACCAGGAGTCCCAACAGCAGCTCCTAGCGCTACGGGATACCGATCCTGCCATCTCGAGCATTACCTTTGCCGGTTGGAAGAATGGGGATGGGATGGGCTGGCTGCCGGCGATACCGCGCCGTGCACGCAGTATGTCGTGACAGTTTGACAGGATGGGTGGCATAACGGGAAAGTCCGTGTTGTGCAGATGGCGGGCATGGACATGCCGTGTGCATGGGCATGTGGTGGTGAGGCCGGTCATGGCCCGGTATTCCTTGTCGTTGATAACGAGCAGGCTCGTGATGTAGCCTGGCTCGTCCGTGCTGGAGTTTGCGGTTAGCTGTGCTATATCTGGTGATGATTTTGAGTGTACGGCAGACGCCAGCTGCTCTTAGCCTGTGTAAGTACAGGTTATCTCCCTGCCGGATGGCGATATGGGATATATCGGCGTGTCCGGAGGGAGGGGTGATATGGGAGGACCCGAGGGGCTGCCGAGGCGACGCCCATATCAACCCCGACCGACCTCGGGGACGGAGGCCCTCGGGGCTGCCTCGGGTCCTCCCATATCAACCCCGACCGACCGGGCATGCCGATCTTACCCTTAACCGCCATCCG
>LSYV01000053.1:339191-349733 GCA_001584585.1 Gonium pectorale
GCTGCATGTCCCTCTCGTTGTCTGCGCCCTTTCTCGCCTCTCCGCCTGTAACCTTTCCACAGAAAAAAAGGAGGCAACCGAGGCAGTTGGTGGGGTAACCGCAGAGGGCAGGGGGCGGTGCGAGGGCCGGGGCTAGCAGGTGCTGTGAGATGTGCGCCAAGTCCAACGAGTTGGTATTCATGGGGTAGGCGGCAGGCGGCCCCTATCAACTACAGCTCAAACCGTGTGCCTTTTTTTTGCCTGACGGGCGGCCTATAGTTCGATCCATTGCAGAGCTGGCAGGGAGGGCGGCTCTGGCCGTTCCCGGCACAAGACTTAGTGGGGGAGGTGCTGTGGGTAATAGAGGAAACACTGCGACGGGAAGACTTGTCCTTGTAGAGGTTGACTGCGCAGGAGGGGCGAAGGGCGGGGTTGAGCCGCTGATGATGCGCCGAGCGCGCGGATTTTGCATGGGGCGCAGTCATGCCTTGCCGGTAGTGGCCAGCGTGCGGCGTATGACTGTCGGCCGGCCTGTCGTCAGCTTCAGCCTGAAGCCTGAGCATTGCAGTGGCGTAACCACAGGGGATCAACAACTTGGCGCCGTCCTGTTACGTGAACATCCTCGCGGTTGCCTCGAGAGGGAACAGGGACGGGGACATCCGCTTTTTGTCAAGGGGACACACCCTTTTTCCAACCCGTGTGTTTTGCGGGGCTGATCAGGGCAGGTCTACAGCACATGTACAAACTCCCAGATGCCTCTGTCCGGGAGTCGCCGTAAGCAAATGCAGGCCCTCGCCGGGACCAATGCACACACAGGGCCGTGGTGCGTGCGGCGCCATCAAAGCCCATAAACCTTGCGCCTGGGGTGTACGGCTGCGCTGCGGCCGGCTCCCGCTGTCAACCGTGCAGAAGTACCCAACGGCACCCCTTCACGACACCAGGGTGGCACGAGGTGCACCGCACGGCCTCGGTCTGCGGCCCCGCTATATCGGATCTTACTTCCCTGGGCTTGCCTGCCCTTTCCGAAGCAGCATCATTGGCAGCTGCGAAATATGACCAATGACACAGCGCCCAAGTTACGCATACATATTACACGATCATATTGGGACTGAATATGCGTCCGTTTCATGTATAATGCCATGTGGCTTTACAGTCAAGCGTTTCCAATGCGGTCTGCTTCCGGCTCTCATGTAAAGCCCAGCCAATCACTTATATGCATGCATATTTGAACATCAACGACCGGGGCCGGGTCCTAAGTTCGGCGCTCGGACCGCGTGTAGCCGTGTAGACCGCCGTGCAGGGTGTTTTCCCTTCTTATTTCCCCTTATTCCCTTCACTATCACCACAATGTCCGAAAGCCCACTGCACCTCGCAAGCTCGCAAGCACTCGTTCCTGAACCGTTTCCCAAGATTGATGCTTCGCATCCATGACGTGACATGAATGCTATTAAGTACAGTAAACAGCCTTGCTTCGGGTTAGGCGCATTCACCTGAGAAGTGCTGATGGGCGGCTGCTTTTCCAACGAGGCCCCTAAGCCACAACAGACCGCCTCCGTTAGCTCTACGTCGCAACAGCAAGAGAGGGAGCCGGGGTCTGCTAAGGCCAAGTCGGTTCTCGAGGCTGGTGACCTTGTTCCCACCACTGCTCTCGCAAAGCCGACAACCCCAGCCGCGACCTCCAGCGTCGTTGTGGAAGATGAAGTTCCTAGGGCTCCCAGCCCAGCGAGCTGCACACCGTCCGGTCCACCTGGCCCTGACCAGCAGTCTCCGGCAACCATCGTGGCCGCAAAGCTTGCTGTTGCAGCTCAGCGGCCACCCCGTCCGGTATTTGGGCCTGCAGAGAGTTCAATATCCGGTGCGTTCAAGGTGTCGGCTTATAATGTCCGACCTACTGCTCTGTAACGCTCCTATACTCCGTTTTTTTCATTGCAGTCTACGGGGATAACTTCGACCCAGGGAAAGCATCAGGGCCTGTCGACGTGGCGCTGCCGCCACTGCCAGCGGACGCACAGGTCCTTCCATCGGATGTCACGGTGGGTTCGGGGGGGGGCACTGGTGTGCTCCGTCTCTGAGTGTTCTGCCGGGACGGGCTGGTTGAACGGCACCTACCAGTGCCGAGGGACCCTCCGCACATGCCCTGCTCTCCACGCACCTCAACGTACCACCCGTGTCTTTTCTCGCAGCCTGCTGGGAATGTCCTCATGCAGCTCGACCGAGCCATGATCTACCGGAACCGCATGGGGCCTGGGGCACCGCTGCCCCCAGCGAGCGGTCCCAAGCCGGATGCCCCTGAGCCCCAGCAGCCGGCGAGCCACGGCAATGGGATGGCCGCGCCTTCGCCAGGGGCCCCAACGCCATCGCAGCCGCCAGGGCCGCGAGCGGTCACTGCGCTGGTCACGTCAGCCTTTGGGGCGGATAGCTTGGTCCCAGCGGCCTACGGGGGCAGCGTCAGCAGTCAAGGTGGCGACACGATTGGCGACTCCGGGATTTTCGATGGGCCACCCGTCTTCAACACTAACTCTGCGCTGAACCCCCTCAGCACCGCCCCTTCAGCTACAGTGACGGGGGCAACAGGGCTCTTCCCCACCGCCAGCGGTAGCACGGACAGCATGGGAGGCGGGCTGTTGACACCGTCGGCGGTGTCGGCACTGACAGGCGGCAGCGGCACTGGTAGTGCTGGCTTCATGGGCCCGCTGCATGGACTGGGGGTGGAGGCCACCCTCAGCGAAATGCAGCAGATGGCGCTTATTGGCAGCGGCGGAGGCGGCTGCGTCTACATCGGGCGATGGCGGGGCGTGACCGTGGCGATAAAGTTTATTGTCAGCAGGTGCGGGCAGGTGACAGCAGACGTTTTCATCGGGTACACTGTGGATGGTGGTACATGATGTGAAAAGGAAGAGCACCAGCAACACATGCACACCAAGAAGCAAACCGCTCCCGGATGCGGAGTTGAAGGAAATGACGGGCGGACTGACGCTCATGCGAAGGACGACGTATGCATGCCGCTTAGCGGTATCGCCCCATGGCTTCACAAGGGAAACAGTGGCTGGCGGACGCAAGGGCATAAGTTTTATCCTTTCGAGACGTAGGCATTGGCCACATACGAAGCTAGCTAGCTACTTGTCGAACGCGTTGAGGGGATGGCTTATTGGGATGTTGTGCTGAGCCTCTCCAGTGGCGTGCTCAGCGTGATCCCCTCCTCTTCCTGCGGCGCAGCAATGACGACCAGCTTGTCCGGAGTCAACGCGAGGCCCTGCTAAGCCGTCTCGCCAGCCACCCACACGTGGTGCAGACCTACGCCACGAGCGTCACGCAACTGGCGGAGAACATGTTCAAGGCAAAGGTGAGGACGGTTTCCCCCATCCTGCTTTTCGCATGCCCTACTCGGAGGATGTTCGACGGCTCTCCACGTCTCCAGCGCTCTTTGCCTAACCAGGGTTGTAGCGGACTGGTGCTGCCAGGTAGAGTCCTTTCATCCAACACATGCGCCAACTCGCTAGGCTATAGGCATAGCAGGCTTGCAAGCACCCAACGTGTAAATGACTAACCTGCCCTCCTGCCTGCAGGACGGAGGCCCCGGTGATGGTCAGCCAGGCGGTTTCTCCACCGCTGATCCGAACATCTCACACGACCTGCTCGCGGGGCTGACGTCTGGGTCCTGGATCCGGGGCGAGCTCCAGGCGGCCATGCAGGCGCAACCGCACGGCTCGGGGTACACCGCAACGGCTGCGGGCGCGGCCTTGCCGACCATCCTCGAGAGCACACGCTCGTCCGCGGGGTCCGCATCCGCTTCGCATGCCAGTGTCATGCTGGGTGCCCATCAATTGCAGGCAAGTGACGTGCTGAACAGACGGGGGCTAAGGAGGCCTGGCATGCGTAGGCACATCGGTCACGCATGTGTGCAGCCGGGGCATTGTTTGCAAATAGATTCCAGAAGCTATATGTGCGGCACGTGCGACATATGTAGAGTTCTGTGTTTCATGCTCCAAGGTGTGCGCCTTGATGCGAGCTTGGTGCGGGCTGTCCTCCCACGAATTCTGCGTCACGTTATCACCGTATCGGTTGAACCGACGCGCAGAACGACCCGTCGGTCCCGGCGACTGGCAGCGCTGCGCACTCTTGTCAGACTAGCACAGCCAGCAGCGTCGTGGGCGCTCCCGGAAGGCTTCTGCAGACGGGCGCCTCGGCCGGGGCTGCGGGCGTCTCCGCGTCAGCTCCGGCAACTGGCGAGTATGGGGCAGCGGCGGGCCTTGCGCCCTCGGGCTCCTTGCCCACGTCCCCAGACAACTCAGCAAACGCTGACGCGCTTACGGAGGCAATCCAGCAGCAGCAGGCCGCCAGCAACAGCGACGGAACGGGGAGGCGTAATGCAGCGGCAGCGGAGAACGGAGCGGCCGCGCCGCCAGCCAGCGGGGAGGAAGGCAGCACTGCAGGGGTTGCTGCGGGAGGAGTGGGGCGCAACGTCGGGTCGTCACAACCAGGAGGCGCCGCAGCGGACAGCTTTGATGCGTCGTTCGTTCGTGACCACCTGGTATGTTGGTGCCGTCGAGACAGGGGCAGGCAGGGCGCAAGAGCTTTGTAAGCCTCCAGGGTGCAAATGACGATGAGGGCGTGGGCACGAGGAACAGTAGTGGGTAACTGGCCTGGCACGCGCACCTGCTAGCCGCGCTTCCGTGTTAGGGATGTAAGTTGTTCATATGAGGAGGAGTGCAAGATGTAATGTTGCACATTGCGTGACAGATTGCCCGCCGCCGTCAGCCGAGGAAGGGGAGTGACACCGCCTGCATGTGCCCTTCCCTTGCTATGCTGACTGGCTATGTCGTGTCCCTGCCGGGCAGGGCCGCGCCAAGTATTCGATCCACGAGGTGCTGCGGCAGCTTGGGGCGCACGAGCAGCAGTTCCTCACAATGGTCGTTATGGTGCGTGGGGCGCACAACTGCAAGAAGGCTGTAGGGAATGAAGACGTACCCTAGTGGAGTCTCTGCATTGCTGTGTGCGCTGAGGGCTAATGCCAGTACAGGGATGTCGCTCGCGCTAGAGATGCAACTAGCATCCTAGAAGCAGGTCGGTCCAGACGCTGGGTCGCGCTGGGGGTAACCGGTACCCATTGTTTGTCCACGCAGGAGTACTGCGATGGGGGGAGCTTGCTAGCGGCCCTCAAAGAGGTAATTCATGCACGTATTGGGCAGCTCGTGCGTTCGTGTCGTCCTGAGTCATGTGGTGCCGCCCTTGCTGCTCGTAAGCCTTACCGTAACGCGCCGCACTGGCGAGGGGTACCGCGCAGCGCTACTGTGTGGAGCTAAGTTCATGTCTCCAGTGTTGACGACATGGCGCTTGCCCCTGTCTCAATGTTGGAGGTCTTGAGGAGTAGGGGAATGACTCCGTCTCGCGACATTGGGGAATGACTCCGTCTCGCGAAAGTTAGTAACGCTGTTGTTGGTATCCCTTCTACAGCTCTGCATATGGGCTATCGGCGGGGCGGAAGGACGTAGGAAATGTAATTTCTTGCTCCGCCGCCGATCTCTCTTTTGCTGAGAACCCTTCATTCGGATGAATTCGCTCCGCTTCTCGTGCTGCTGCCCTTGCCCCTTGACGCCGACAGGGTCGCGCCGACCGTAACCCCACCCGGAAAAGCCCACACATGACGCCGTGCTCCATCGCACTCCGCGGATACTGGGGCATCGCTAACGAGTTTTCTACCCCTGCTCCCGCTTCCATGTACAGGGCCCTTTCCATCGCGATACCACATCATGGAGCCCGCGCATGCTGCTGCGTTCCACTGTGCGCACCGCGCTGGAGATCGCGCACGGCATGCAGCACCTGCACCTGTCCGGACTGGTGCACGGCGACTTGAAGCCCGGGAACGTGCTCCTTAAGGTGCCCGGGGAGCCGTCTTTGGGACTGCGCGGTCTGGTGGAGCGGGGGCGTGAAGGGCCTGCCCAGCAGGAGGGTTGGGACTATGTAGTGGGGCGGGGGCCGGGTGAATATGCCGGGAAAGGGGGGGGGGTTCGCGCCAAGGTGCTTTGTGCAAGGGGCGAGGGGTTGCGGCTGGAAGCTAGGGCCTGGCGGGAAGGCGTGACCTTCCTAGCGACGTCTGTAAATGGATGCGTTGGCGCTAAGGGATGGCATCGTTCGGGGAATACGCTGTTCGGGATTCAGGGACGCGAAAGGACATATGGAATGTCCTGTAGTGGGAAGCATGCCGCAATCTACGGTGGGCGGGAAGCCCATGCCCGCGTAGGTCCACGTGGGCTCGCAAATGCCTGCGATGTTAGAGGGGTGCGTTGACGGGGGACAACTGATAACATGGCAGACACTTTGATACATCGTCGACATGACCCCCGTATCTTGACACCGGTTGCTGTTGTTGCTGCCGCTGACAGGGCTCAAACCAAGACAAACGGAAGTTCGTGGCGAAGGTGGGTGCGCGGTGTATCGCACGGCAACCCGGTTTGCACTCAGAATGGGTTGTGAGTTCTCATCCTCATTCTCGACTGACCGGTCAAGTACCTGCACTGGAAGGCCTGGTAGCCATACCGGCCGGGCTCCTTCATGAATGTATCTTGCCTCAAACCGTCTAAGCATACTGGGAAGTGCTGTCGCCAGGACGCATGAACGCCTGCGTGCCACCCATGGGGAAACAGGTGAGCGATCTCGGCATCGCGCATCCCGTCGGAGCTGCGGACGAGATGTCCATCGATGACGGGCAAATCGGCTCAATCGCCTACATGGTGGGTGTCACCTTGGGCGCAAGGCAGTCTGGTTTGGGGTGCGTCCGCGTAGACTGAATTGGGAAGACTCCGTCCCCTAGGGCTGCTGACATGTGTTAACTGCAGTTGGGTGACTGGCCGGCGCCATTCTCCAGCCGGGGGAAAGCAGCTGGGTAGGGCCCAGAGTAATTCAAAGCCTGAATTGCGCGACCGGCTTTGGCCAATCATTACCAGGAGTGGCGTGCACGTCGCGGCTTGCGGCTCGCGGTCTTTGGGATCAGCTTTGGGAGATAAGTGCCTGTAAGATACTTGCAACCTCTTTGCTGTGCGGCTCTGTGCCACACTTTGTCCCGTTGCACGCCCTTATCGTCCTCCCCTAACCTGCTCCGGCGAAGGCGCCCGAGGTGTTCAAGGGGCGCATGATGAAGGCTTCGGATGTGTACTCGTTCGGAGTGCTGCTATGGCAGCTGGTCTGCGGCACAGGTGCGCTGTTGAAGCTGTGCATCTGATCCTCCGCCAAACACCAGTTATAGGGCTTCTGCGCGTACGGGTTGCCACTTCTGGAGCGGCCGTTGTCGTGCATGCGATCGGCCGTGTGAGCTGCAACGACGCCCTGCGTCTACCTTACCCGCCAGGTTCCTCTCCATACGAAGGAGCTCACCCCATGGCCATCGCCTTGGGTGTATCGGAGGGCAAGCTCTCGCTCCGCTGGCCGCCGGGTGTCTTCCGGCCGCTCCAGCAGCTCGGGGAGCTCTGCACACAGACCGACCCGGCGGCGCGGCCGTCCTTCAAGTCGGTTGTGGGCGCTCTGGAGAAGCTGGAACGGCACATGCAGCGCCTGGCGGCGGCGTCGGCGGCCTCCGGCGCGACGGCCTCACCGCCAACGTCCGGCATATTGGCGTCGAACAGTGGGCCGGGTGGCGGTCGCTGACGCGCTGGGTTTTACGGGCGGGGGCCTTCGGGACCGGGCTGATAGGAATAGGCGGGGCGCTTTGGCTGTCAACAGCTGACGTTTCTGCAAATGCTAAACGCGCAGCGACGCGAGCAACACTGGGCTGGTTGGAACCAGGCAAGTCGGCGCAACCCGGGGGGCTCGTTCAAGTTGGCTTGGTCGCGCCAAGGCATGCGGCCGTTCGCGTGGGTGCGACAATAAGCATCCATGATATAACTTTGTATGCGTTACATGACGTGACGGAGTGGAGCTGCAAATCGCGCACGCACGTGTATGGAATGACCTGTCGGCATGTTGGACGAGCGCACGAGGCTGTCTGAGTAGGGCGCTACCTTGCCTAAGGTGAATGGGCGGCTTGGACCTCCCGCCGTGAAGTGTCTGCGGCTCGGATCTGTTATCCTGTTGCCTTGCTCCTATCGCATTCCGCGTGATGGCTGCCAGATGCGGTAGCGCAGTTATTAGTACCGGGCGTCGGGCTGAGGAAGGGGAATGTTCATGCTCCGGGGAGAGAATGACACGCGTGAGCTGCCTAAACACTTGGCAGCGAAGCTAGTCGTCTGCAGTGAGGGGGACTGATGAGGGCCGGGTAGCAAGGTAACCGCGGTTGCGGCAGCTCTGCGCCGATTAGCGAACGGATGGTTGGTCGTGTTGGATGAGTCAACCTGGTGCAAGGTTCTCCTGCGCGGTGCTCGCATGCGGCGCCATGAAGTCTTCCGCGCGGGATACGTGTGGAGCGCCTCCACGGCGTCTATCACCGATCGCTCTGTTGCTTCCTAGTGACAGCTCGTCAAGTTCTTCATGCTGCATTGGAAGAGATCCTGCGGGCGCAATTGCGTGCAACGATCAGGACTGGTGCTTTGCGTGTCCGGTGTGTCCAGTGTGCGGTGGTGGTCTTGTGTTCTCTGGCGTTAGGTGAAATGAAGGCCGGCGAGGCCTGGAATGTCTCGATCAGGGTTTTCGTTGTGTAGGCACGTAACGGTGGTGAGGGCCGCTTTTGACGGCAGGGAGCCAGTGGTCAGCGTCGCCACATCTCGTTGTCCACCATGGGCCGCTGCTTTATATTCCTGCCATGTTCGGCGATAATTCTCTAGTGGATAAATCTCTGATTCCCGGTCACAGTGCCATCCACGGCGTTCGTTGTGATGGTGCCATTAGTTCAGTCCACCACGACAGTATCATTGATATCTGCTGCCGTGGGTCGAGCACATCAGTAGTGTTTGAGTGCATCGGCCGCCATGATGGAGTGTAGGATGTCACGATGGTTAACTGACCATTAACTGGCTCCAAAAGTCTCACCCAGACCCCACAGCACACATGCACTCTACCCGCATCCGCAGGACCCAGAGTGTCCAATTCCTCTTGTCTCCTCCCCACATTCTACCCCCACCCAACACCTACCCCAGGCACTATGCACATTGGACTCATTTTACAGCGTCCTCAGTCGCTCCTCCAGGCAGCAAAGAGGTCTGTGGGGCATCTAAGTGAAACAATCGCGCTCACAATATCGCACCCGACCCAGTTTACGCGGCGTGGGAGTTCCCTCAAAACTGCGGCCACAAGCCGACATATTTCGGAACGTTACCACCAAGCAATGCAGGGCCCAGAGACGTCATGCATGTCCCCTATGACCCCTGACAGCCTTAAGGCCCATTGCTACCTCTGCAGCGGCGCCACGGCGGCGGACGGCTGCGTAGGCGGCGCCGCCGCCAACGCGAGCGGCGCCGCGGCGGAGGACGGCTGTGCAGTCGGCGCCGCTACCTGGGTTGGCTGACCGAAGATAAGCCGCCGAGTTGCCCGAGAAGGCGGCTCGTCCACCGCCATGCCTATTCCGCTCTCGGCAGAGGGCGAGCGGGCGGCCTTTGCAGCAGGCATGTCACGCTGGTTGCCGGCAGCCTCGGGCAGCAGCGTGCTAGGCGGTGACGACTGACGAGGGCTGTCGCCGCCGCTTGACGGCAGCGGCGTCAGAATCCGGCGCTGGCGTCTCCGTAGCCACCTGTTGTGCCTGGGCCCATGCGCTCTGAGGAGCGGTCACCTTCTCCCAGTACCACCGACGCGAGTCAAGCTCGTACCGCAGCTGGGCCGTCACGACGGCGACGCGGTAGCTGCGTTGGCTGTTGTGCAGCGCCTGCTCACCAGCTTATCGACCTACCCTTGAAGTCTTGTGCGCCCCGGTCGAGCCGGAGGTTGGCCGTTATTGACGCCGTTATGTTCCGACTCTCTGAGCGTAGTGAGGAAAGCTCAGCTTATTGCAAGGAAACTGCCTGTTGCGTCTAAGCAGCGTGTATGTAGGTGCACGCCGTACGGCAGACCAGTATGGAGGGTGGCTCAAACTGCCTTGTCTAGTGGCTCGGCACCGGCGCTTTCATCTGCCGTTCGTGCTATTGTTCCTACTGGGGTGTGTCCCTCTGCCGGGACTGAGACCCTAGATCCCCACTCACCCACCCGGCCGGACTAGCCGCGCGCGGTATGCGTGGTTGTCTGCTCCGAGTTGTTGGGTGGTCAGGAGTTTTTCTACTGCGCGGCGACCTTTCCGTCCCTGCTGATCGCCCAGACGCTTCGCGCGCCTTAAGGGTGGCTGCTTGCCCGAACTGGGGGCGGTCTGCGATTCGCCACGCTGCGCCTGTTTGTGCATGATTGGGCCCAGGCGGGCGCGTCGCGCGTCTTTTGTTAAAAAAGAGAAATCTGCAAAGAGAGAGGGAGCCCGCCTCTACGGTCATACACACCCGAAGGCGCGACGTTTCCGGTAGGGCGGGCGGGTACAATTCAAGGCATGTGACGTTCGTCCCGCCCCGCAAAGACCGGCTTACCAGCTTACCCGGTTTGTCGGACTTCACCTGGTGTACTGCAAGGTTTCAAGGTTGAGCTGCGGTGGTGTCGTCACGGCCACCGGTCCGACGGCGC
>LSYV01000053.1:375913-387986 GCA_001584585.1 Gonium pectorale
CTTCCTTTGGTCGCTGACGCCCTCGTCCGCGCAACATGGTGCCAAAACGGCGGCAGGTCTCCAAGTTCCTGCCCGACTTCTTCATGGTGCTGCTCGTCGTGCTGTACATATGCATGACGTTGTACGACATTGTCGTGCAGCTGCGCGCACAGCGCGCGATCGGGCGGCGGCAGGCGGGCTCCGGCGCTGCGGCGGCGGCGGCGGCGCCGACTCGGCGCAACCGCGTGCGGCCGGGCAGGGCGCACGGCGGCGGCAAGAGCTCTCTTGACCCGTGGGACGATGCATTTGAAGACATTGACGACGGTGAGTACTGCAGTTCCCCTGGACCTTTCCCCGACGCCTTTCTGGTGCGACCGGCTCGTTCAACCCGTCAGGCGACCGACCGCACATCGCGGTTCATGCGAGTTGGCTCGGGTGGCTCTTCACGCCGAAGGGGGCGTGCATACTGCCATGTTAAGAAGAAGCGTGACAGACGCCAGTAGGCTGCGGTTGGCGCTGTTGGCGGTTTCACTGGTTCGTTGTGTGCTGTGTGCTGCAAACCCTCTGCAGCCCGGGCCGACGGTCGCCGCAAGTACACGCCCCGCATGGGCGCCAAGTGGGTGGTATACGAGGTGGCGGTGTGCGCCCTCATGGCCGCCGCCGTGGGAGTCTTCTACACGTACGCCGTACGGCTTGCCGTACGAGACGACTTCACGTCGCGCTTCGACGTGTACGACGCGGACGCGCACGCCCCCGCGCGCTTCTTCATGCTCCGGCGACGCACAAGCGACGGCGCGACGACGTCGGGCACGGGAGCTAACTCCAGCGACGCGGCGAGCGCAACTGGAGGTGGAGGGACTGCGGGCCTGGAGGGTGCGGCTGCAGAGCTGTCGGTGGCTGCGGGGTCGCCAGGGCGCTGGCGGATGGAAGCGGACGCGCAGCCGCTGCGGTACGCCGCGGGCATGCTGGCCCGAGTGGACGACATGTACGACTCGGTCGTACTGTACACGTTTCTCCAGGTGCGGCTCGACGTTCCTGTCCCAACCTCGCGGCGCGGCACGTGAGCGGCTGGGGGGCGCTGTTTTACGTCAACGGGGTGGAAGTGCTAAAATCTCACTCCTTCGCATCTTTTACCCCAGTCGGCATGCTGAAAATCCCCGCTACCATCCATGATTACTGCGACTCCTCTCGCCGTACATGTACCCAACCGTAGCCGCTTTCTGTTGTTGCATTAACCGACTCCAACAATCGCCACCTGCCCAGGGCTTGGTCTTGCTGGCCATTGTGGTGCGCTGGCTCCACTACATTTCCTTCCAGTCGCGCTTGTCCATCATCGCCGGGACGCTAGTGTTGGCGCTGCCGGACCTCCTCCACTTTGCCGCCGTCGTCTTCACCTGCATCATCATGTTCGGCGCCGCTGCCGGGCTTGGATTCGGAACGAGTACGGCGCGCCTGTCCAGTATGAGCTCGTCCATACAGCTCATGCTGCAGTATGTCCTTCTCTTTGACGACTCTGGCGTGTTCAATGTGAGTGGTGGCGCAGACGTGAATTGCGAAACGGAGACGCATTGGAAGGCTCATCTGCAGGTCGTGCGCACGAAGGCTCGTGACCCTGCACTCAGGTGCACAGATCTTACTTCGCAAGTTGCTTGCCTATCGCTTCACTGCGCACAAATGTCGCTTCACTCTGACCCGTGGGTCGCATCCTCTTCCCTTTCCCCTCCGCTCGTCGCCTGCCGCGCGGATAGAAACTGCTGCGGCCTGAGCGGGAGAAGGGCCCCGCCGAGTGGGCGCTGGCGGGCCTGCTGTACTGCGTGGGCCCCATCTTCTTCCTGTTTGTGTTGTCAAGCTTCATCCTGGCCTTCCTGGCATGGCCCTTTGGGGAGCTCAAGTACGCTGTGTCTGGGCTGCCCGGCGTACCACAGGTGTGAAAGGAAGGAGGCAGAACATCACTCCTCTACCGGTATTAACGCATAGGGGCACTATTACCGTGTGTGCACAATTGCGTACACTGATGCATCTCCGCGCTGGCTATCTCCCCATGCGTGTGGGTGAGCGTCGCTCGTTCGCGTGGCTCGCAACTTGTTCATCATGCCGTGTGCACATGTCGGAACACAGCGCCATACCTGCCTGAGCTGATCCGTAGTTCCGCCGTCGCCGCTCCAGGACATCGTGACCATCCTGGGCTGGTACTGGCAGCGAATCGTCCACGGCGCACCCAAGAACAAGCTGCTGCAGCGCTGGCTTGAGGTAAGGGGATGCTCCTGGAAGTCATTCCGCGGGAAGGGTCCGTGCCGCGCAGTATCGAAGGGAACTCAGGTGGGAGCATCACAGAGTGGTGAGGCGCGCTCAGGGCAGCGCTCGCTGCATTCCGTCATTGGCATGGGGCGATAGCGGCTTCGTGCCCAGACACGTTGCTGCCGCAAGGGCAGCGGCCACACGTTTCCGAGGCAGGGGCCGCGTTTCAGCCTACCTGGCCTCCGTCTACCGTAACGGCATCCTCCACCTCAGCTCCGCCTGCTCCCGGCGCACGCAATTCACAGGCCTGGCTCGCCAAGAACAACAACCGCAGCTTTATGTACCGCGTGACCAAGTCCTTCATGCTCGCCTACAAGTCCTTCACGGCGGCCGGCGTCAAGCCGGGCGGCGCGGGTGGTGCGGGCGGTCCCCTGGTGCCCGGAGCCTCGCGGACGGCCTCCGAGTCGAGCTCAAAGTGGCCCACGCTGGCGGCCAAGTCGGTAAGCCGCGTCCCCGCTCAAACATATTCGCGTGTCCATATGGAGGTCCGCCCGCGTAATGATCTGGCATCGCTAATGCATATACTAATCTGGCCGATGGGCGCCTGGGTGTGCATTGCACGCACCGTTAGCAATGTGGGCACACACGTGTGCCGCCTGCTTTTGATCTTATTTGTATTTCTGTTTTATTTTGTTTCTTGTATGCGCGGTGCTGCTTTGCGCTCAGCCATGTGCGCATGAGTGTCGCCCCCTTGCTTCTAGCTTGTGTGCATCCCTTGGTGGACACCGCCACGCTAACGTTAAAGTGAAGAGAGCATCGGCGTACGGGTTGATGGTGGCAAGGCCACGGCAGAGGTAGCAGCGGGGGCCCGAGCGCCGTGCCGTTCCCCGCAGGTCGAGCTGGGCAAGGCGGGCGGCACCATCAACGGTCTCGCGCTGACCGGGGCCCTCCGAGCCATCTCGAGGGCTCGCCTCCACACGCTGCCGGGAGACAGCCTGCGGCCAGGGAGCAGCGGCCTCTCGGGAGTTGCGCTGACCTTCCCCAGCCGCCCAACGAGCCCGCTCGGGAGCCCGGCGGTCGCCAACAACCGGGGAGCCTGGATGCGCCTGCAGAGAGCTGCCGCCGCCGCTGCCGGCGGCGGCGCCGCAGCCGACGGCAACCAACTAACTGCCGGCGTGGCTTCTGCAGGCGCCGCCAGCTCAGCGGCGGCAGACGGGCGCAACTCGTCGTTCACTTCAGCTGCCGGGGCGTTCAGGGAGGGACCGCCGGTCTCGCCTGGCGGCTCGCCGCCACTCGGGGCCCGCTCCAGGGGCGGCGCGGGCACGCCGGGCGCTGGTGGTGACTCCTTCAACTCCAGAGTCGGCCCGCACTCCAGCCGCGGCGGCCTGCTTACCGACCTCAATCGCCCGCTGCGGCACGCCGTGACCGGTGCGGATGGCGAGGCCGCAGCGGGTGCGCCCCCGGATTCCGGCAGCAGCGGACTGCCCGGGGCTGGTGCTGGCATGTTGCCGCTGCCGCCGACCGGTGGCCGACTAGCCGGAGCCGGAGCGGACGCAGGCCACCCGGTCGCGGCATCCAACAGCACGACGGTGGCGGAGCCCCTCATAACCAGCGTCGACTACACCTCGGCCGCCCTCTCCATGGCCTCCACCTCAGCCGCCCGAGACTACGCTTCGCCAGAGCTGGGCGCCGTGGAGTCCGGCGGCTTGGGCGTGCCCAGGAGTCCGCTCAGCCGCCTCATTGCGCCGGCGGGCGGCCCGGCGCTGCCCAAGTCGCCCGACTGGGGGCCCCAGGCCGGCCAGATCGCAAGCCCCACGTCGCCGCCGGCGGCCGCGCTCAACTCCGTGGACATGGGAGTCCTGAGCTCGCTGCTCGACGGCGGGAAATCCAAGCTGCGCAACGCGCTCTCCGCATCGCGCCTGGCGCTGCTGCCGCGCAGGCCCGGATCCACGGGTGGCCGCGGCAGGGAGACGACTGTGGAGAGCATTCAGGAACAGGACAGCAAGGAGCAGGAGGACGCAGCGGCGATCCTGGCCGATGCCGTGATGGCGAACCTTCTCGCGCGCGTCGGGCATGGCTCGGGCCTGATTGGCGGCGGCGGCGCTGCCTCCGCCGCCGGGCAGGATGCCAGCGGCGGCGGTGGCGGTGGAGGTGGTGCCGGTAGCGGTGGCGGTCGCGGCGGCGTGCTGCTGGCGGCGCGCGGCCGGATGCGCCCCTCCACAACGGCGGGCATGGCCGTCGCCGCCGCGATGGCGTTTGCCGGCGCCGGCGCCAGCTCATTTCTGGCAGGCACTCTGCAGGGCAACGGCAGCGGCGATAACGCTACTGATGGCTCCGGTGCACGGCCTGGTTCTGGCCCGTTGCTGAAGGTGCCTGAGGCGCCAAGGGTACCTGCCCTCACGGACGGGCCCGAGGCATCGGGTGCCTCTGCCCCTGGTCCCCGTCACAGGACGGTCGGGCGCCGTGCAACTTTCTCATTCGGGTCATCCCGGGACCCCACCGCCTGGGCCATGCGCGTGAGCTCCCCCTTGTCGGGCCGAGGGGGCTTGATCGCCGCGGCGGGCGCTCTCCGTGATGCGGCTGCCGAGCTGTCGTTCGTCACGAATCGCCGGGGTGGAGGGGAGGGCGGGGGCGAGGACTGCGACGAAGGAGACGGTGACGTCGAGGCGTGCGCAGCGGACCGCATCTCATCGGTCCGGGCGCTGCCTCCGCGTGTCTCCTCCGCGGGCGGCCGGCTGGCGGCGCGGTCGCCCCGCCCTATAAGTGCAGGCGGCAGCAGCCGGCGCCTCTCGGCCTTCTCGGCCATGTCCGAGGGAGGCCAGGCGGCTGGCGCGGCCCCGGAACCTGAGCTGCTCGAGTTACCCCAGCGGGACCCGGACTCGATGCAGCTGCAGAGCTTCACAAGCCTACCGCCCTACCCGCGTGGCCGCAGCAGACTCGGGACCGCCGGCCCCTCTGCGGCGCGCGGCGCTGAGCTCACCGACGGCGAGGGCAGCGGCGCCGGACCCAGCGACCCGGCGAGGAACGTGGTCACGCCGCCGTCGCAGTCGCCCAGGCCCGCGTGGCTGCCGCCGCCTCCGCCGGCGCAGCTACAAGGCACGCCACCGACGGGTGTGGGTTGGGGTGCGGGAGCTGGCGCGGGCTGGCAGCCTCTTCTTGCTGACGGAGGGCTGAGCGGGACGCAGGATGCCGATCTGGTTCCTCCTTCGGTCGCCAGCGGGTTGCTTAATGAGGCAGCCGTTGAGACGAGTGGCACGGCTTGGGGAGTGGCTCCCGTGCCAGCTGGAGCAAGGGGGGGCCCCAGCACTACCAGTGCTTCCGTGACATCCATGCCAACACCCTCCATAGCATCCTTCCCCTCACAGCAGCTGTCGTCGTTGCTGCTCAGGCTACCGCCTGCGCTGGCGGCGCTGCCCGAAGTTGCGCCGCCATCGACGTCGGCGTCGACGTCGACGTCGCCGTCGTCGCCCGCAGCCACAGGCCGCGGAAGCGGCGGTATGCTGGCGGGCGAGGGCACGCCAGGAGGGGCGCTGGCCTTCCCACCCAGCCTTGGAGGCCCGGCGTGGGCCGGATTGGCGGCGGCTGCGGCGGCGGCGACGCCGCTGCGAGTGAGCAGTCCCCGGGCGTCGGCTCGGCTTGGCGGCAGCGCAGGCGAAGCGCCGAGGCAGGGACTCCACTTGGATGTTGCTGATACAGCGGACGAAGGTGGCGCTGCCGCCGCCGGCTCTGGTGGTGGACCCGTTGCGGAGGCGGTTGAGCCAGCCCAAGAGCCGCCTGGCGCCGGAGCCGGATTGCATATGCCGACCGCGCCGGCGGTGGATGTGGACGCGAGTGCTGCCGGCGGGACGCTGGTGGCTCCGGTGGGCTCAACCCTGCCGTCGACGCGGAAGCCTGTGGGCTGGGCCGGTCGCGTGCGGTTTGCTTCGGGAGTGGGTGCGCCTGCCCTTGGCGCCCCCGTTACACAGGGCATTCCCGCACCCAGCATGGGCGTCGATGCCGGCAGCTCACGCCTCTCAGCGCTCCTGTCGGCAGTGTCCACCTTCACGGTCCAGCTTTGCTCCATGCACCAACAGATCTCCGCGGCCATTCAGGAAGTGCAGGTGCGAGGCGGGAGGGGTGCAGCACCGCCGAGCACCAAGCCCCGTATGGCTGTGCGTGCAGTCGCCACATTCGCGCATGTCTCCTCGCACATGGCGCTCAGTCGTAATCCGTTCGGTTTTCGCCGAAAGAGCTCCACACGCTTCTGGTCTGCGATCGCCAACTGAGCATCATGGTGCCGTCTCTGCCTTCTTATGCACCCACGCCGTGTACAGGATATGGCAAGCCTCCTGGCCTATCTCGTGGATGCGGCGAGCGCTGTGCCCGCGGATGGGGCGGGGCGGCGCGCCGCTGTGCGGTCCGCGATCCTCGCCGCGCTCCGAGCGTATCTGCAGGTGGGCAAACCGCGGCACGGCGAGGCCTTGGCTGGCGTTGGGAGGGGCGTTCGGGGCCTTGATCCCGGAGGTGCATTGAGGAGTAGAAGGCAGGAGCGCGCTTGCAGGGCGTTTGTGAGCAAGGCCTGTTTGCGTCGTGCTCGCACTTGCGGCTGGAGCCCCCGCCTGTCTGCGTGCCTTTGCGAACCTGTCACTTGGTGCATCTGGTCAACCAGGCCTCTCAACTCCTCTGCATACTCGGCCGCCCTCTCACTGCGGCGCATTCGCTGTTCGCTGAGAGCTGTGAGCGCAGACTCTCCTCCCCCCGGTCCCCTCGTTGTTCATTCTCCTTTCCCTTCAACCCCCCGGTCCCCGACCCGCTCATAATGCGCGTACGGCCTTTCCCACGACGCAGGACCACCCGATGCACGTCAACCGCCTGAAGGCCAGGCGGAACTCGGTCCTGGAGGAACCAGTTCTCTCCTTGCAGCCGCTGGAGTTCGTCCCGAGGGCCTGGGATCCTCCGACGGCGCGGGACGTGGCGGCTGCCGGCGACGTTGTGCCAGCGCGCGGCAACGTCGCCGAGGATCTTGCAACCACCCCGCACGCACAGGAAGCCTGGCCCCACAATCAGCCCACCTACACGGCCGTGAAGGCCGCGCTGGAGTCGCTGGGCGGGCCCGTGCAGACGCCGCCCGTGCCCGTGGTGGCAGCGCGTGGCAGTCCTCCGTCACACGCGCGGGGCCGCTCGAGCGCTGGCGTGGCTGTGGGGGCGGCTGCGTCCGGCAGGCCAGTCTCAGCGCACTCCTCCCAGGTACGGGGATGCATGCCGGGAATGAATGCCGCGGCGCCCCGCCTCTCCTCACCCACACACGCTTGGCCATGCGTACACTGTCCCCGGGCCCCTTGTGTCGGCCCCCGCACGGCCCGTCCGCTCACCGCCGCCTGCTCCTTCCCTCCCTCCTCCCTCATCTTCGCTGCCGGCGTCACGAAGCAGGTCCAGGCGTTCCTTCGTACCGGCAGCCAGCCCGACTGGGACGCGGTGCGCCGCACGCTGGCGGCCTCGGGATCCGTGACGGCGGACGGCGGCGGCGACGCGGCGCTGCTAACGGCCCTCGTCGCTGCATCAGGGAGCGGCGCCGCAGTGGAAGCCTCCGTCAGGGCGGGGCGGCCCTCCGGCGCCCAGGCCCAGGCCCAGCAGCCCCGGCGCGGCTGGGGCGCACGCCGGCGCTCCATGGCGACGGCCGAACTTCGTCAACATGCGGAGGAGGCGGAGGCCTCCGGCGCCGGAATGGATCCGTCAGCGGAGGCCGGCGCGCGCACGGAGCTGAAGCTGTCGCGGCGCGCTCCGCGGCAGGCTGAGTCTGCGGACTCCACTGCTCATTCCGGTCAAGACGGTGTGGAGCTGCGGGGCCTGGCGCGCATCAAGGCGCTCTTGATGGCTGGTGGTGGGAGGTCAGAAGATGGCGGGGGCATGCCTGCCGGGGCGGAGGCTGCGGAGGAGGCCGCGGGCACGGGCGAGGGCGTGCGGGTGTGGGGCGCCGCTGTGCGACGCGGCGCAAACGCGGTTGCCCAGGGAGGCGGACAGGTAGGGTTCCATGACGTCTGCAGGGAGCAAGCCGAGAAGCAAGAGCAGAGCGAGTGAGAAGGCTGCGGAGCAAAATGAAAGGCTTGAGTATTGGTAAGGCTCTTGTATTGAATTGTCGGTAAGGCGGGCCATTTGGCTATGAGCTGGTGCCTCAATGACGGACACGGCGGAGCCTATCTGTCGTTGTGTCTGGCGCTGCAGCGCGTGGGGCAGTGCTGCAATCTGCGGCGTGAAGGCACCTGCATGTACCGAACTGCTTGCATCAGTATGAAGATTCCAACGGAGCGCCAAGCTCATAACGCAACATCAATTTGGCTGGCGGCGGAAGGGTACTGCTCCTTCCGTACGAATTGGTCGTCGTGCGCGCGGGCCAGAACGGAGCAGGAGAACTGTTGAACGGGATCTGACGGGATGCCGACATGCATTATACTTGGGAGTGGTTCCACTCTGATGTCGTCGCGTTCACGGAAAGTCCTTGAACGCAAAAGAGCTGCCAGCCTGTGTGGCAGGCTGTGCTGAAACGGCGTGCCTGCGGGACGTCATTGCTCTGAACTCGCCGATAAACACCCGTGCCGGCTCTCGGCATGGGCCCTGGGCACATGATTATCATTCATGCGCACTGCGGCATTTGGGTGCAGCTGAGTCCCGTTTTGTGTAGTTCCCTCGGTCGGAGCAGAGACTGACCATGTAGCAATGCTATGTGCCGTGCGTATGATGCAAGCAAACCACCGTTTCAGATGCTACCTGAGCGGGTGATCTGTTATGATGATCTGTTCATATAGTAGTCGGCTTCATACCTCGCATATTACTCTATTGCAGTGAGTGCCTGTCGCGCTACGGTTCATGATACAGCTGAAAAACGTGAGTCAGTCACGGCCAGAGTCTTCCCTGGTGTATGGTTGATGGTTGAGCGGATTACCACCGTTGCGCGATGTGCGCCACAATAACGTTGTTAGCCATGACAGGTTTGTGTTGGAAGTAGTGTTCGGATCGCATTAGCGTCTATCTGCCCAGGTCGGTCTTTACCTAACTCCCGAAGCCGGTGCTGTGCGCTACGTGCACATCTTCTGCCTAATGGTTGCATAGGGCATGAGGGAGCCTAGCTGCATGTCTGCCTGATGCGCCTGTGTTGCACCCACGTTGGGCAACGTCGCGCAGGCCATGTTCTGTGGTCCTTCTCTCAAGTCAATATCCGGTTTGCTTGTTACTTGCCGTTGATAAAAACAACGCACAGCCTGGCGCAGCCCCGACAAGCGTTGGCAATTCATGGTTACTGCCGTATCTACTCTGCTGGCGCCGAAACACGTGGCAGGTCGCAAGCGTGGACCTCGTCATCAGCCCCCAGTGCATATATTGTGTACGTTGCCTGCACAAGCAAGGGCCGCCTTGCATGCATGGTCCGTTTGTCCATCCACCCACCCACCATCGAACAGCGACAGGTGCCTCATTGCGCACAAGCAAGGCCCTAAAGGTTCAGCCCAACCACCTCTGTGTGCCGTGATACGTGCACGCGAATGTATTAAAAGGAAGAGGAGCCCGACTGCGCGCTGCGTGCCGGCGCAAGCAGACCACCAGCCATGCCCACTTGTCCAAGGATTACTGGTCATGCCATGCTACTACTGGTTAAGGCGGTTATTGCATTCACGTCGCCTCAACGGCTACGACTCCTTACACGATACAGGAGCCCACCGGATGATGACAATGGTGCCTTTCCAACCGCGCAGGACCCACCCGCGAGCATCCCGCACACCTATACATGCCTTCGGCCGCCTCTTCATTGCATATGCGAGGGATGGAGCCCACGCACACACGGGCAGACCGTTGATGGGACCGCAGCCCGACAGCGCCTTAGCTGAACTCAGCCGTCTCAGCCAGGTCCGCACCGAGATCACCGATGTCGCCCGACCGGTCCGAGGCCGACAGGCCGGTCTCGCGGAAGTCCATGCTCAAGCCCTGCGGATCAAGCGGAGCCGAAAGCTCATCAAAAGCCGCAGCTTGACTGCTCAAGGTCCGCGATCCCATACACGCCTTGACGGTAGCAGCGTCATGGCAGTCCCCTCGTCGTGTGGCATAACCATGGTGCAAGGCCCATCCTGAGTGGAGGCAAGCGTAAATCATACAAGCCGCACCTTGCTGCCGTACTGGAGGTCACGGCCGCCACCGGCGCCGTAGTTGCCGGCAGCGCCAGTCCAAGCCCCGTCATCCTGGAGTGACCGAAGTCAGATGGGTGTTTAATGCAAGGCAACCGCGGCATGGCGCTCTATGACAAACATGCCAGCGCAAGGCGCAGGCAGGAAAAACACGTTTGCAGCACATCAGGACCAGAGTGCAAATAACATTGCGAAGCACCCGCGCGCTCAAGCCCCCTTGCAGTGCAGACGATTGAACTGACGCGGCACACCGACACCCTCCCATTGCCTCACTATGCTGGCGCTGATCGACATCTCGTCATCATAGATGTTTCCTCGGCGCGCCTGCATTGCATGGCTGGTACCGTCAGTTGACCTTGCATTTGACATCGATATTATGTTGATGATCCAGGCGGATACGGGGAGTCGGCGGGGCGTTGCGGCGGAGACTTTCGCCAGTTGAGTCAGTAAGGGAAGGCAGCCGTCAAGAGTGCTGCGTTGCGAGCTGCAAGCTGTGATTGGGGTTGGAAACCATCGCGAGGCCCGCTGACCATCGTTATAACCGGCAGGCTACGCTAGTGAGGGCTAGGCAGCAGTGCCCTGCCTGGCTCTCGACGCCGTTGACCTAAAGGCTCCTTGACCGTTAGGCCGCCAGCCCGTCGCAATCAGCTCCCGGTTCGTAAGCAGATGTTAACCCACCTCCTTCACTTCCATGCTCGTGCTCAAGTCGCCTGACTGGATTAACCCAAGCCTGCATGGTGCGGAGGAAGCAAGGCTCGAACTTCCAATACCTCTGCCTCATGGTGCATCCCATGTATGGGTGGCTGGCTTCACGTGAACAAGTGGCAAACGTGAACACGTATACAACCTAGCGGCACTTGGTATGGCGCCGTAAGCAACACCCCTGAAGTCAATGCATCTTCATGGCGACTTACCGCCGCAGCTCCTCCTTCTCCTTCTCAATATCCGGCAGCGACTTGCGCACAGGTGCAGTCAGTGGGCCCAGGGGCTTGGGTCCTGGATTATGATAGAAACATCACTGGGTTTGTAGCCGTTTGCCCACTTGCGATCCCTAACACTTGCGTGCGGTATACACGGTGCAGCAGCCCGCTCGTATGGCTGCACTAGCTCTTGGCTGCAGCGGAAGGGCTTGAAGTGCGATTCTGATCAATGTCAAGCATTTACACCCTGTGCCACACCTTTCGCGAGCGGATCGTCCTTGCTGGAAGCGAGGCTTGATGACAGCGTCCCGATGGGGGCCAGGGGCGCCAGCGGTGAGAGCTTGGCGCTGATCGGCCTGTCAACCCCAAGCGCGTCAGAAGGCAAGGTTAACTTCGCTGCACCCAATGCGCTGCGCAGGTTTGCACCTCTATACGGATCCCGCCGAAGGAAACATAGCGGCAAATCGCGCCCCAGCCGCACAGCCACCCCCACCATGTACGGACATGGGCATACTGGGTTTGATGTAGTTATGCTTTGCCCTACTTGCCCGAATGCTCTCACCCCGCTCCCCCCTGGAGCACCGCTCTCCCCTGGAGCGCGGACCACAGCATCGCTATCAAAATTGTTGTCAGCGGGCTTCGAACCCGCACATAGGGCCGAGTTGATGTCAAAGTTCTCAATCTCTCACTATCCTAACGGCGCGCGGCTTAACACTCCAGGGGGGGGCGGCCTCGGTTTGCCGCGGAAGGGCTGGGATGGTGTGTCTGCTGGGCACCCCTTCCTGC
>LSYV01000053.1:388602-405001 GCA_001584585.1 Gonium pectorale
ATTGGGTTAAGCACTCGGCCACTGTTTCATTGCTTGGTTTGTCTGCTGGTGCTGCCTTGCTGCCCGTACTTTCGCAGTAATTTCCCGGTGGCAGGCCGGGTCCCCCAGCGTCGGGGGTACTGTAACGAAGTCTGTCTGTCTGGCGGCCTGCTGGAAAGGTCAGGTTTGCTGTATGGGTTGCCCTACTTACCCCCGCCGCCCAGCCCCCGCCTTGCAGGGCGCGCTGCCGCCCAGGAACCAGTTCGTGTCGACCCCGCGCCGGCCAAACCCATCATACCCACAGTGCTCAGCCTGCGGCCCTTCCTCACCAACCGCCCACCTGAGCGACTTCAGCGGGCCGCAACATGCCAAGAGGTCAACAGGAAACGTCACGCCCTGCGCCCCTCCTTCCTGCCCACCTGAGCGGCTCCAGCTTGCCGATCTTGGGCCCACCCTCGCTGATGGGCGACAGTGCCGCCTGGCTGGACGAGATTGATGCCCGCGGGTCGGCCGTGTAGTCGTTGCTGAAGCTGAGGCCCCCGCTGTGCCCTGTACAATCCGTCATATACAGCGTCAGCACCGAAAGAAGGCCGCGGTATGGCCAGAAGGGCCGTTTGGCGGCTGGGGTGTTGGGGTGTAAATGTTGCTTTGGGATGCGCCCCTTCGGCCCTGTCATGCAAATGTTAAAACCCCGTACTGTGCCTCCGCCCACCTGCGTCCAGCCCAGCCAACTCGTTGCTGACGCCGAAGCTCCTGCAGCTTGTGCATAGGAGTGAGAGCTAAGAGCCGAGCTACCAACATGGCACTCCTATCTTCGGCTTCAATGGTATGGTAATCAAGCAGCAAGGGACACCCGATAACAGTCGTGGCTACGTCATGGACCACCTGCCAGGGTACGTGCGCTCACCTGTCACCTGCCATGAGGTCAGCATCCAGGGCCGTGCGCCCACGGCTGCTGCCTGGAGGATTGCCAAGCCGGTCTTTCCCGGCCTGATCGCCCCCATCTGCATGGCAGCAAGTGAACGCCGGCATGTAGCATGCGACCCGCCGAGTTATGCAACCACACAACAAGGCGTACTCGAGACAAACGCGCGCAAAAATGCAATCCAAAGGCGTGCACGGTGCTAGAGCCTTGGCGCGGTGATTCTTCACGGAAGGGTCCACGCGTTTCACTCCCAACACGTACCGGATTTTGTGCCACCAGCCGGTTTGAAGCCCTGCCGGACATGGAGGCGTGGATTGACATGGGTAAAAAGGCTAAGCACGGACGCGTGCTTCTAGGATGTGGTCCATACCCTTGAAAAGCCGTGCCTAGCGTACAGTGTAGATAACAAGAGCTTGCGCTCAGCCCGCCCACCGTTAGCCATGTCACCCGAGCCTTACAGCAGCAACTTCTTTCTTTTATGCATGGCTTCCAATGTGATGGTCCGGGTCGTGGCGGTACTCATGATTCTCCTCACTACACACTTCTGCTGCTGGCACATATACCGGTACATGTGCAAACCCCTCGCCAACATGCGAGTCCCACCAGCGCAGTCGCGTAATCGTCGTCATCGTCGTCGTTTGCTGTCTCCACCGCCTCGTCGTCCACCTCCTCCTCCACAGGCTCCTCCTCGAACACTTCGCTCGAGTATGCCGACTCAGCGGACGGCTCCGCCGCCGGCTTGGCAGCAGGAGGTGGATCCGACAGGGCTGGCTTCAGTGCCGAGGCGTTTGACGCTGACGCCAGCGGCGCCTCCGAGGATTTGGCAACCGACGAACCAAGCGAGGGGAGCGGTCCCAGGGGGCCCTTGGAGACAGGCGCGAGAGGCTCCAAGCGCGGCAGCGGGGCCGACGCGAGTGGGGGGGGCCGAGGCGCCGCTGTATTGGCAGCGGAGGACGCCGAAGGGGCCGGCGTTGCGGCGGCCGCTGGGGCTGAGGCCCCAGCATATGCCGCCGCCACGCTGCTGCTGGTTCCGCTGCTGTCGCCGGGCCGCATGGAGGAACCTGGAACCCCGGGACGTTGTCACAGCAACGGCGGCGTGCAACACCATGCTTATACCTATTATTGGGGGCTTAAGTACATAGCTGCGACACTTAGGCCTCGGGCGCTTACCCACATACCATAGCCCCGGCAAACCCCGCAATGCCCCCGGTAGTCCCTACCTGACTTGTACGCCTTCACCAGCGTCAGAAGCAGCGGCTCATCGGGATTGGGAGGCCTCAGGCCCTGCGGAAGTGGGGAGTGAGCTTGCCCGAGACAGTGGAGGCGTTGTGAACCCCAGGGACGCACCAGCGTCGACGCTGCGCTCGCTCGCCCGGCATCCGGGGCGCCAGGTCCGATCTCGGGTTGAAACACCTGCGGCGGTGGTGACGTGCGGAGCGTGGGTTCCATCCTTATGGTACTACTACAGCGGGCTGGGCGGCCGCCCATCAGGCGTCCGTGGACACCCCCAAGCGCCCGCCGTCTCACCTTTTTTGTGAACGCCATATTGCAGGTATCCAGCAGGTCCAGTACAAGCTGGATGACGAGCTGGCCTGCGCGCCAAGGTGCCCGACACCGTTAAAACCCGCCTCCGCCGCCCGTTGCGACGACAGCACCCTTGCCGGCTGTCGCCGTGCTCCTTACCATCGGGGTCCCCAAGTAACTGCTTGCGTGCAGGGACGTCCGTCTTGGTTGCCAGCCCTGCGAGTCAGGCCATAACACCACTCTGTTGTGCGCCCGATAGGCTGGAGGGCACTTAAGCAGCGTACCAGAGCCCGAGCTGGTGCTCTCATATTCGTCGACAGCGATGAACACCTGGGCACGGAGCTGAGCCTGCGCAGTGCGCGACGAGCTTCCAGTCAACGGTTGCTGACCTTCCTGACAGCTGAGCATTCCAAAGCGGCACCTTGAGCTGAGCTATGATGCCCTGCTTTTCGAGCGTCTGCGTGACCGCCTGCTTTATTGCGTCCATTCTCCTGTTGAGCGAGAGTGTCGCAGCCGCAAATTGCGGGAAAGTAAAATCACGCTAATTCATTATTGCTACGGAGAGAAAGACAGCTGCAGTTCCTGTTGCCGACGTGCCGAGTCTGAAATGTTCACAGGCGTGGTCGGGCGCTTGAGCGGGAGAGGTAGATATAAATATTAAATGCCGGGTCAGCGATGCGTGCAGCACAACGAGACATTGAAACCGCGAGTCCCATTGGGGTCCGTACGCCCGTTGTCGTAGTGGTTGCGACGGCTTTCAATGGCACTGTGCCATATACGCAAGCCAAAGGCGCCGAATTTCGCACGGCAGGAGGACGAGCTGCACGGCGTGTCGTCGTTGCCTGTATCCATTGCCATGTTTAATAGCCCCTTGGTCCTCCCCGCACGTTTCCGCAGACCCCCGGGTCGTGGCTAGCCTGCAATCCTCTGCCACCCTGGCCATCCAGTGTGGCCCAAAGATGCTCGGGAGAGGCTCCATGATGTTAGGACTCACGGTTCAGAAGGAAGCCCCCGCTCGCTCTGCGCCTTAGACAAGGTGCTGTGTCCTCGCAAGCCGTAGCGTTCAGGCAAGCAATGTGTAGATGGTGTATACCAATTGTAGGGCAATTGTAAGCACATGAGAGTGAACACCAGCCCAAAATTTGAGTATATTCCAATGGCTGTGCGAATGGCCACACTCACGAGACTCACGGCTCCGTACCCTCTGGCACAGCCCCCGCATCTACACGTCCGCCCCTTGTACCTGGGTGCATCAGGCAATATCAGGCTCAGCATCAGCGTTTCGCCCGGGCGAGCTGAACGCCCGGGCAAAACGCCCCAGACAGTCTTAGGGGCAACCTGCACCTCGCTGCTAAGATTTCCCTTCCAGAACGGGAGGCCCCGCCTGCCCGTGCACCCTGGGAAAAGTCTCCCACAAGGTTCCATTGCGCAACGGATTACACATGACCGTATCAGAAGGTTAAAGGTTACAGGTACCCGTCAAAGCAAAGCCTGTGCGGCCATGGGTAGATACGTAGATTTGAAGTAGATAGATAGATAGATTGTAGTATCAATCCTTAGCGGCCAGTCCATGATACACTGAGCACCCTTGGCGCGGTCCACCACATACTAAGCGTGATGAAACCCAGTCTCTGGGCCTGCACTGATGCAAGCTGTCAACTGAGCCGCGAGTGGATGTTCCGTGGTCGCTACATGCAAGACTCCTTCCTAGTGTGCGTGCCGCCGGTGTCTGAATTGGGCCGCGGTGGTGCGCAGGGCTTAGGGCTGTCTTCAGCCTTCATAACCCTTCACAACCGTGGTCGAGACGGCAGATGCCGTACGCAGAGCGAGTTGATACGTAATACTACGCAGGAATTGGCTGGGAGACCGGAGATCACGTCCGGCTGCGAGGAAACAACCTTCAAACCGCCTGTCCTATAGATGAGGCTCCGGCCATGCCTTACAAGGCCCGAAAGGTGAGCAGACAGCATCGGGCCCCGCATTTTCCGAGCAGGATACGACTCGGATAGTCCGGGACGCCACACAGTCGACACCCCAGACATCGCACCGTGCAAAAGGCCACACCATGCCCGAGACCGGCGTCTGTACGACTTTCCATGGAACGCGTCTTCAACCATGTCTTATCGCGGCAAGTAATGCCATACGGCACTGTACTGCACAGGCATCGACCCGCTCGAGTGTGATGGTCTCCCAGCGTCGGGGGTACTGTAACGAAGTGTGTATGGAGTGTGATGATCTGGCCAATTCAATTCAATATTGCATTACGCGCGTAACGCCGCATTTTCTCCCGCCGGCATCAGCATCCGGTCCGTGCAACGCCGTGATGCCTGCATCCCTGCAGTCCCTGCCGGTTGCGCGCCGCTCCATCAACGGTACCGCCCAAACGGAGTTGCCGCCTCGCGAGCCCGCGAGCCGGCAACCTACAAGCTGACCTCCCAGCCCCGATGCAGCGCTGCAGTCCGCGCATCACGCCAGCGGCGAGAAAAACGCCTGCGCGGCTATGCGGCTCCGTACGGCACTAGGAGCACCGCCTGCCGTTGGGCCAACCCCGATTCCAACAACGCAGCCACGGCCAGTCTCACGCGGGCTCCGTGAATGCGGTTCACACCATCCCATTCGCCAACACCTGACGACCATGGTTCGACTGTTAAACACGATAGCCGGACCTGCATCGGCACCTCCTCGCGCCCTTCTGGCTGGCGCAGCTGCTGCCTCCTCCTGTTCCTCACGATACCGACACCAGTGCACCGCCCTCATAGCCTTCCCTATTTCCTCCCGCACAACCCGCTCGACGAGCCCTCGCACGAGGGCGGGCGGCATCGCGGTTCCTGGACGGCCAGCCAGCGCTGCGTAGACCTGCATCATAGGGTGCTGGGCCTGCCAACCAACCGCCGAGGCGGCAAAACGACTTCGAGACACAACAGCCCTGACCCCCCACGCGGCGAAGCCATCCATGACATGCACGGTGTGATGGGGTATGGCACATGACGGCAACGCGCGGGGCTCCGGCGGCCCGACGCGAGGGCGCTAAGCCAGCCCTGGATCCCGGCCGCCGGCCGCCACCAGGCCGCCACCAGGCGGCACGTCCTCACCGGCGGTAGCGCGTGCGCTTGAAGTTGAAGTAAACGTGCAAGATGCCGCGGTCGTACGTGCACTTGAAGCCGCGCTTGTGGCTGTACTCCCACTCCTTGTTGACGATCCTGAGGGTGCGAGGGGGGTGCGGGGAGCGGAGGTGTGAGGGGATCGGGTGGGGGCAACGGCGGGTGCGGGCCCGGCACCTCAAGCGTGCCGTGGGGGCATTCAGCGGGCAGGGCGTGGGGCTGCGGGGCCGGGATTGCATAATGCACCAGCAGTGCTAGTGCCAATCCGGCTGCTCCTCTTCCACGCCTCTGAAGGGCGCGGACGACGGCAGCCGACTCTAGTATTCAGCGTTCCCAGAGGACGCAGAGGACAACCGCCACCTACCTAAAGGCGATATCCTCGTAGGGCGGCCCCGCGGAAAAGACGATCAGGCAGGTGGAGTTATCGGTGGAGGCCGGGTCGGGCGCGATGCGGTAGGTGGGCGCCTGCGGGTGAGGGCGGGGGTGGGGGCGGGGTGGGGGCGGGGCGGGAACATACGCACGGGTAAAACGGGCTTAATCCAGCAGCATTACCCTCGGCGCGTACACGCCTGCTCGTGGCGGCAAGAGGTCGGCGAACTGCACAGCATGCTGTGCGCTCGGGAGGCCATCGCCCATCAACTCTGCGCCTCGGCTACCGGTGACGGGTTGTCGGGTATGACACGCAGGGTATGCATTAGCCCCACCTTTGTCTTGTCTATGAGGTCGAAGTACATGATGTTGAACTTGTAGCCCTGCACCACCTTGGGCGGCGGGTTGTCGCTGTCGTAGTGCGTCTGGTTGTACTTGTTCCACTCGTACCTGCACGACAGGGGCACATGCGCCATGCAGCCTTGAACGGTCAATAATGGCACGGCGTTAGATGAAGAGCATTCAATGTTACCAGGTCATCGCTTGGCAATGCGCTAGGTACTGCGCGCTTAGGGCCGAGGGCGCCCAGCCGTCAGCCCGCTGCAGCGCCTTGGAGGCAGGGCTTGCCCACTCCCAATCCCATGGGTGTCAGGAGCCACATGCGATGCCACCATCGCCAGCACACCGCCCGCCCGCCCCCCCCCTCCCGCGCGCACCCGGTGTGCACGCGGTTGAAGTACTTTGGCTTGCGCGGCTTGTACTTCTCGTGCCACCAGTAGACCTTGGAGTCCAGGGACACTTCCCCGCCGAACACGCGGTCGCCCTCGTCCTGTGGGGTGTCCGGCGGGAGAGGTGACAAGAGGATGGTGATCAGCGCATGACGCCAGGGTGAACGCATGTACTCAAGCTGAACATGCTAACTTGTTTTGGCGGAACGGGGTCTGAGGACCGAGGGTTGATGAGAACAGGCTTCAGAGCTGGTGCCAAGCAGCGTTCGCCCGTCCTGCCCGGTGTCCTCGGGCGGGAGGAGGGAGGGCAGGGTGGCTCCCAGGCCGAGGAGCAGACGCAGGGTGGGGCGCCGAGGCCAAGCCGACAACATAAAGGCATGGCCACCCATGCCGACAAAACGCATATTGTCCATGGTACTGCCGACCACGCACAGACCTCTACCATGCCCTGTTCCTCCTGCGCACCTGCCCCATGGTCCGCTCCGCCTGCGCGCGGAACGCCGCCAGCGCCGCCGCGTCGGCGTCCGCCTCACTGCGGAACTGGCCGCCGCCGCGGAAGGGCGCGAAGCCTCCTGCGTCGCCGCCCGCCTGCAGGGGCGCCAGGTCGGTCCCCGCGGGGGTGTCGGGGAGTTCATGCGTGTGATGGGCTGGCGTGTAGCTGGTGTGGGGGATGGACAGGTTTAAAATTCACCCGTGTGCTCACAGCTATAACGATGCCCTGGGCGTCCTCGGACGGGAACCGCGTGTGCGGACCGAGTGTGTTTCCGGGGGCGCTTTGGGGCCGTTGGCCCGCTGGCGGTCGGCCCCTGCCCCCCGCCGATGCCGACTCCCTTTCGGGTGCACCCCCCCGATTCCCCACCTGCTCCGCATCCGTAAGGTTGCGCAGCATGGGGTGCCCAGCGCCCACGCCCCGGTTGAGCAGCGCCTGGTAGGCGCGCTCCGCGGCGCTGGCGTTGTTTGCGCCCGGCACCGAGGCCAGCGCGGCGGCGGCCTTGAAGGCGTTGGCGGCCTGCAGCTTGACCTGCTGCCGCAGCAGCGAGAGCGCTCTGGAGGCATGGAGGGAGGGATCATTAGGTTGGAGGACGTTCTCAGCAGAGAAGGCGGAGATGCATTTGCGCTCCTCATAGGGAGGTGTGTGTGGTGGGGGGGGGGGCAGGTGCAGGGATGCTTTCCTGCCTTCACAACCATGCTCCTGGCGAGCGGGGGATAATCGGCTCGCGGTGTTTAGGACGGGAGGCTGCGAGGGAGTTGGCGTCGGCAAACTAGGGGGTGTTTGGCATGCCGCCGAAACAGCGTGACCGCCTTGGGAGGGTGTGCCTGTGTGTGGTGCTGCCTTTGGAAGTGTAGGGACGCACAGGTGCCTAGCAGCGTTCGGGGGCGCGGGAACGGGGGGTGGAAACGGCAGATCGCTAGCGGGGTGACAAGGATGTAGGGATGTAAACGCGCTTATGTCGCCTTGAGGCGCCTGCCTCAAGCGACGGCCAACTCCCGTCAGCGGTCCCCTCGGAACCCACACAGGAGGGAGCGCCTCATCGGGCAGCCCTCCGCAATCACTCCACGGAACAGCCGCACATGAGCGAGCCAAAAAAACAACCCTTGTACATGCTCACAACTAACCAACCAAATAACGTGCTTAAAGCGCTGCACGCGGCCTGCATTTCGTGGGGAGGCCGACACACCTGTAGTCGTCCTCCTCGTTCACCACGTCCTTTCCGACCGCCTCCGCGGCGCTCACGGGCGGCGGGCTGTAGCGGCCGTCCGCCACGATGTGCGGGTCGAACGGCTCCTCCTCCTCCTCCACCACGCCGCCCTCGGCCGCTGGCCCTGCGCCATCCTCGACCTCCGCGCCGCCGGCCTGGCGGGGTGCAAGGATGGAGAGGGTATGGGATGAGAACACAGATTTGACGACGATCACCATTGTGGGCGTGCTGTTTGCTGCAGCCGCCTCGGCGGTTCAGCGGAACGACGAGCATGCAGCTCCCCCGAACCGCGGGCATCCTACACCACAGTGGCAGCCTACACCCACGGCCTCAAGCAGCTCCTTAAGGCTTCATCGTGCTCCCGAGTCAGCGAACACTGGCCCGCCCCTCATGCTCCTTTCCGTCTACGTCCCACTTCCCAGACCCCCGCAGCGTCCCAAGACCTCCTCAACGTGAAAGACTTTACTCCAGCCGCCGGCGGCGGCGCCTTACCTCCCCCACTGCAGCCGCCTCGCCGCCGTCGCGACCAGCCGCCTCCGCGCCCCCGGCGGCCGCCGCCTCGCCCCCACTGCCGCCGGCGCCCTCCCCAGGCTCCCGCTCTGCCTCCTCTCCCTCGCTGCTCTCCTCCCCACTGCTGCTGCTCTCCTCCAGATCCAGCTCCGCCGGGTCGCGGCCCTCCGCCTCCGCCTGCAGCAATGGTTGGTTGGTGGGCTTTTAATCCTAGGTTTGACTGTTGGTTGATCGTTGGTTGGGTATGTCCGCGTGTGGGCTGGCGCATGGTCCAAGGGCGTCCATGAACGCAAGGGTAGGATGCGTCTTAGTACTCCCGCCGCCCCGTATCCCAACGCCACAGCCACACGCGACCGGCCTCCTCCGCTCCAAGGCCCTGCACCGCCGCTCCTCTCACGCCCCCTTACGCCCCCTCACGCTGGATAACCTCGCATCCGCAGAAATGCGCTGACCCCTTTCCTGTCTCCGCTGCGCCTGCCCTGCCTTCCCCTGCCTCGCCCTGCCTCCCCGCTCACGCTGGCACGCCCGCACCTGCTTCCGCCGCTCCTCCGCCAGCCTGCGCCGCTCCTCCCGGGCCGCCTCCCGCTTGATGATCTCGCTGCTGATGTGGCGCTGCATGAGGGCGGCCTGCAGCTCGCGGACCTGCGCCTTGGCCTTGTGCACCTGTGGACGAGCGGGGGGTGGTTAAGGGGGGGGACCAGGCGGACGGGTAAGAGGGTGGACTCCAGGATGCACTGCGGCGCAATGCGGCCGGGCGAGAGACACTTGCGGCGCAAGGCCCTCTCGCGTTGCAGGGTTGCTGTCCTGATGTTGCATTGTCACCCTGTTTGCTTTGTTAAACACATGCATTCCTGGTCGCCCGCAGTTGCCCAACCCTGCAGTCATTCCGACCACAGTACCCGTCAGGATGCCGACGACAAGCCCGCACTGACGTTCCCGCGACGCAGGATCCCTCGTCCAGTACCACCACCATCACCGCTTCTGCCAGCATCATTACCATCTGTACCATCCTCTCCCGCACCCTCACGTGCGAAAGACCCTTTTACACACCTTTCACCAATCAGCGCCCCAGCCCGGTCAGCCCGGGGCCCGCTCGCCGACAGGTCCTGTTGGCCTTCCACACCTGCAGCCCTGCCCGCCCACCCCCGCTCCCCAGGCAAGCATGCGCCCAGGCTTACTAGCACAAACCGCTGGTGTCATTAAATACCCCGTTCGTCGAGGGCCTGTACCAAAGAGCCCCAGACGGACCCAGACTCCCGCACCTGCAGCCGCTTGAGGACCGCCTCCCAGTACTCGGGGTCACCCAGCCCGCCCTTGAGCGCCCGCTCCACATCGCCCTCCATCGCCACGAGCGCCGAGTGGGTCTGGCCTGCGAAAGGGCGACGGGGAGGGGGCCGAGGGGCGGGGCGCCACGGTGGCAGCGTGATCAGCATCACATTGAATGCATCAGCGTACCGTTGTAGTGGCCCCTGCATACCGCGCAACGCGGCCTCAGCAGAGCGCCAACCCCCAGCGCCGTGCTCGTGCCGCGCCTCTTCGAAGACTGCGCTTCATTTAACTGCGCTCCTGCTGCGTTGCGCTCTCCCCCTCGGTGGGCTTCTCTACTGAGAATGCCTTCCAACCCTCTATCCCCTTGGTTGGGCTGGGGCTGGGGCGGGGCGGGGTTGGGGCCTCCCAGCGCCCCTCCCCGTGCCTCCGCATGGAAAGCAACACCCGATGCCAGCCCGTCCCCACCGGCTAAACATCTCGCCCCTGCGCTTAGGCCCCAAAGCCCCACCGCGCAGGTATAGGATGCCGGATGATGCCAGATAGCTGGGGGTCAGTGACGCCGTCCACGTACCGTGTTCAAACCCGCCCGGTCGCCCCTACCCGACAGCATGGTCTCGATCTGCACCTCCACGTCGCTGTGCAGGCTGCCGCGCTCCGCGGCCTCAGCGGCAGACGAGGAGGGGCCCGCGCCGGCTCCCGAGCCGCCGGGGCCCGCGCCGTCGGCGCCGCGCCGCAGCGCCGCGCGGTCGGCGGCGTCCCTGGGGCGGAGGGAAGTTACGATCGCAGGCATGGCGAAGGTAAGGGGCCATGCTGCTCCATTTGTTTGTTTGAAACCTGAGCCAACTGGCGATTGGTGCGAGCCTGGGGGCCGCTCGTGCCAGCTCCCGTTGCGCCACCCGAATCTTTCTGTGCCCCGGCTGCCCTCCGCACCCCGAGCCCACCATTCGCATTTCCCCTATGGCCCATTCTTCTGGCTATTGCAGACGTGTGACTACTAACCCCCGACTGCTTCTCCCCTCCGCCATAGATCGCAAAACCCGCTGCCCTCCTGACTACGGGGCGCACCTCCTCACCGCCTCCTCCAGCTCCGCGTCCGCCACCACCCGCAGCGCCGGCCAGAACTTCTGGTGCAGGTCGTCGTACTTGTCATACTCCTGGTCATGAGAATGCGACGGGGGGTACGGCGGTTGCGACGGGCTCTCCATCGCAAGTCACAGCCAGTCAGCCGTCGGCGGCGGTCCCGCAATACGCTCGGACCCCTTCCTGGCGCCCCCGCCCACTCCCTGCCGCCCGCGCCCCCTCGTCCCCTCCTCACTTCCGCACATATATCTACACACACCTTACTTGCGCCTGGTTACCCTGTTACTGTGTCTTGAGCGCGCCGTTACGGTAGCAATTTCAATGCGTGCACACACAGCCCCCCGGCGCACCTGGTAGTCCGCGATGCCCTGGTGCAGCTCCCGCGCCTCGTCCAGCAGCAGCCCCTCAAAGTAACTCCAGGGCTCCACCATGTCGCAGCCGTGCACCGAGTGCAGGTGCAGGTTCTTGGCGATCTTATCGATCGCTGAGGGGCGGCCCTGCGAGCCGACCGCAAGGAGGCGCGTGACGACGACGACGATGGTGCTGATGATTCTTGCATGCGGCACCCGCCGGGAGCGATGCTCTTTGCACCCCGCTCCAAACGCCGTTCAGGGCAAGGGTGGGGCGTTGAGGGAGAAGAGGAATCGAGGGTTGCGCGACAAGGCGCTACCGCCAGGCAATGCTGTTGCTGGGGGAGGCTCCGCTCTGGAGTAACCGCATACCATGTCCCGGGCCTCCCGAAACACCGCAGCCCGCCCGCTCGCCCAACCCCACATAAAATTACCCGCTCCTCCCCCGTCAAGATACGTACACAAGCACGCTTACGCTCGTCGTATGCGTTTTCCTTTTTAACACACACGCAAGGCCACCCCTGCCCTTCATCGGGCCATCAAGCCCACCTCTGCGAACCGCTTCTCCGCCTTGTTGATGAGCGCCTTGAGGTAGAACTCCTCCTCCTTAGCCTCGCTCTCCATGGCCTCCTGGGCGGCGCGCAGCCGCTGGATGAGGGACTGCGCCACGAGGGATTCACCAATGCGAGGGTGAGGGGAGGGGTAAATTTCCATCCCAGGTGTTAAACCGGCCACTTCGCAGGGTGGACAGGTCACGAGAGCGGGGGAAAAGACGGGGCCGGAGTGTTGCGACGTGGCGCCCCGGGACGCGGCACGGGCGCGGCAGGGAGCTGCGCACAGGGCAGGCCTCCGATCCGCCTTGCCCGTCCCCCGTTTCCCCGTGGCCACCGCGACCCCATGGATCGTAGCCATGATTTGTGTCGCCGCAAGCCTGCCTCCGAAGAAACCTCGGGTACTCGACAAAGGACCTTCGGAACGAATTTGTTGATGCCCGTCATTGCCCTCGCCGGTCGTGGGAAACGGAAAACCCTCGCTAGGCTTCGCCAAGGCATCCGTGCGAGGATGCTGTCATTCCCTCGGCCAACGACAGCCTCCTGGCAGTTTGCCACCCGCACCTCCACTGTCTCTGGGGCGCACCAGCGGGCTTGTGCCCAAAGCTTCCCTATGCTTGCAACTCCCGACTGCAATCCCTGGCCCCCCGCCTCTCGCCTGGCGCGCCGGTCGCCACCCCCGCACCCACCAGCTCCTCCTCCCTCCGGGCCTTCTCCTCCTCGCGCTCCGCCTGCCGCTTGCGGACCTTTTCGATTTCCTCCTACAGGAACGAACGGAGGGCCGCACACGCGCAGTGGGGGCGTCAAGTTGGCAACAATGCATAGAAACACGCTTGACGCCAACCCGCTGCCTTACTACTGCCCGTCAACGACTGCTGAGGGTCGTTTTCCACGGAACGGGGAGGCGCTGTCTTCGCTACGAGCTCTTCGTCCGCTGGGGTGCAGCCTTCAGTTTATCTGGATTAGGGTCCAATAGCCTGGTCAAACCCATGTCTAGAACGCGGGGCTGCAAGGCGCAGGCTCCGGCCCCTCAGGCGCTTTGCACAAGTTGCTCTCAGCCCCTGCCCCGCGTTGCGACCAGCACTGCTCAGCTGCTGCAGGTGCCCGCCCAGGGTGGCACGTTGCATAGCCCCTGGGGACGGCGGGCTGCCGTGTCGCCCGCAGCACGCTGTCGGCTGGCCCCACGCCGCACATCCCGGCGCAAGTTATTCCAAGTCGGTTTTTGTATCCCATGCCTCAAGCTGTGTATGGTCCCGACGATGATGCGATTCAAAAGGCGCCCAATCCAAATGCCCGACCTACCAGCCGCTCAGCCTGGGAGGTGCGACTCTGCGCGGCCGCAATGTCGCGCACCGACTTGCCGCTCTCCAGCTCCTTTTCTATCTTCTTGGCCCAGACGAAGGTGGGGGCGCCCGACGCGGCGCCAGTGCGCTGCAGATGGGCGGCCACCTTGGTCGCCTGGGGGGACGAGTGGGGGAAGGGAGAGAAAGGTACCACACCTCTTGGGACGGGGGGGGGGCGGGGGGGGGGCCGTCGAGTACCCTGCATTCTAGTGCCACGAAGGGCCACTCGACACGGTGGTGCCGGCCGCCACGCCCATGACCAGATCTACCTCTGTGTCGCATCCACCCGTTGACCAGTAAGCGTGCCTAAACTTTCATGCCGTTTATGCCGCGCAGTGCCAACTTACCAGCTTGTCCACGCGCTTGTGCTGCTCGCCCTCCGACTCGGAACTAGAGCTCTCCGAGCTAGAACTCTCATCTCGCCTGCTCTTATGGCTTTTACTTTTCTTTTCTTTTCGCTCCTTCTTCTCCTTTCGCTCCTTGCGGTCCTTTTTGTCCTTCTTGCTCTTTTCCTTCTTCCCCATGAGTGTTCACAGTAAAATTGGTCCTGTGAAAAACTATATGGACATGCTACGGTAGTTGGAAGAGAAAAGACGGAGCGGCGCGCAGCAAGCCCAGGCGCTGAAGCCCAAAGAGTTCTCAGTGTAGTGAGGTGGTAGTGGACCAGTGACGACACTGATGAAGGCGAACTCGGCCTATCATGCCACACCGTACAAACCACAGCACACGCAGCACGCCGTACGACTACACTACCCACCCACCCACCTAGTGGGCACTGGGCAGGTTTTTGACGGGAGGGAACGTAGAGGGGGCTCGCCCCGCTCGTCCACGGAAGAGGTTAGCAGAACCATATAAAAATAAACAGAAACGGGAAGGCAACCTCTACGGTCATACACACCCGGGGTGTATGTAGGGCGCCGTGTACAGGGCATGGCGGGCGAGTTAGACCAGCAGACGGGCCGTCCCGGTGTGGGCCACCGTTATAGTTACCTGACTCTATGTACAGGATGAGGGCCCGGCGAGCGGTGCGGTCGACGATGTAACCTGTCCATCGGCGGCCAGCGGTTTGCGGTTACCATTCATAAAGTAACATGTAGTTTGGCTACATGCGTTGTGGGGCCATTGTGCGATCAGAGCGTTGAGACTGACCCTGCCAGCATGTTTCCCTGCTTGCCCTGCCACCAGCTACTAGTGTGGTGGCTTCGAGCAGCCCCCCTTGCGTGGTCAACGCCGATTCCAGGCGGCACACGTCCCCGCAGCCCCCCTGATCCGCCCTAATGCGATGCCCTCGACGCAGCAGCACGGTCACCCGGGTACCACTCCAGGGTTCGTGTGCCAGCCGGCTGAGTCCCCGGCCAAAGGCCCGCCCTTACTTCATAATGGTATACAGTGTCATACGTGCACCCTATGCGAACAACCCTTGGGGCCTAGGGCTCACTTCTGTCATATCCGGCGAACATGCTTGTTTTGTCCCCCTAAATATCAAAAAGACGCCTTGCAAAGCTGTACGACCTTGCCTACACTCCTCAGAAGCTGTAATCAAAGTCTCTTTCGCAAGGAAACGCACAAATTGTCGCCAACTGCCGCTGTTTTGGAAGGTGCATTTGAGCACCAACAAAGCGAGAAAATCACGTTTGTAGTTTCCTATGTTGGTTAGGATAAGTACTTGCGTGTGGCGCCCTCAATGAGACCTCCGCCTCGCGAAATGCAGTATGTTTTTGCGAGTTTGGCCGCCCGTCATCTGGCACCGTGACCCACCGACCCGAACTTTGGTTTGGTCCGCCCAAGGCTGAGACAAGCCCACAAACGCTCGCATATCTCCATATAAGCGTACTGGAACACATTGACACTGGATGGAGGGTCTGACAGTATTTGGGTCACGACTTTGTGCTTATAGACCCCTTGTACGGCAGGCCAAATACGGCAAGGTTAAGAGTTGCGAACGAGGACCGGACCGTGGCAGTCCCGTAGAGGACCCTTAGAGGGGTGTGTGGCTCTTTTCCCGGCCTCGTTTGAAGCTCTTAACATGGTGATATAGCCCGCCAAAGTTGGGTGATTCTGGGACTCAGCCCAGGCCGGGAGTGGTACCCGGGTGAGCACGGTGCCAGCCTTCCGGAGTAGAACTTGTCTCTGGCCGCGCAGTACGGCGCAGTGCCCACACGCCGGGCGGGCCCAACATCTTGTCGTGCCGGTGCTGCTCCCAGCGGGCCAGACGAGGAGTTGCTACGTTGCTGCCCCACTGTTTTGTGTGTAGCTGACCGTTGCAGTAGCTTGGTGCTGGCGCTGAGATTCGTGACCATTCATGTCATCAATTGCGGACCTCCCATTTCCTTGCAGTCCCACGATCCTGCTAATATCTTGGATCCTAGGCACCATGGGCCCCGCTTCAGCCTTCGCCTCCGCTGCTAGGTTCTTCACCGGGTTCGTGCACCCACGCATCAGTCCGGGCGCGCTGAAGGGGTATGGACAGAACGTTTGCCTCCAACTGGTTACACGGGGAAGTAAACACACTGCAAGCCACCACAGCTGAGCGATGTACGCACTCGGCCAGCATTACGCGCTACCTGCCAGCGGCATGTGGCAACAGGGGCATATGGCCCCACGACTCGTGCGCTTTCGACCACTCCAAACCGCTACGGCGACCGAGCCGCAGCCTCATATAGGGAGAGTTTTCGAGGCCTCATGTAGACGGCGCACACCGCCTGCCCAAGGGTGGAGAGACCATAACGTACGGTGCGGCGTGTAACGCATGGCGCTCTCCCTTTGGACAGGCAACGACAATCTCTGGTGTTAAAGAGCGGTGCGGGCAACAACCCTACACCCTGTGCTATATACCCCGTCGCGGCACGTTCGCGGCCCACGGAGCAGAGCCCCCTCCACAAGCCGGCGCGATCCGACTCATGGCACTGCAGGCTCCATGGCAACGCCTCTCAACGTCATCTGCGTGGCGAAGATCTAACCCCACCATCA
>LSYV01000053.1:448404-465503 GCA_001584585.1 Gonium pectorale
CACGGGAGGGCTGCATGTCCCTCCCGCTGTCTGCGCCCTTTCTCGCCTCTCCGCCTGTAACCTTTCCACAGAAAAAAAAAATGGGTAGCCGGATCATACTCGTTGCAGAAGGCGATACGCACCAGCAGCTGGTGAGCGGCATCCCTCAGTCCCCGCTGATCATCCCCGGCCCCATTAAGTAACCGCTGAAAATGATCAGTAAAGGTGGCCGTGTCGTCTATCGCACACGCCTGCGCCTGCCCGCCCTTGAGCCACGTCCACAGGGCTCTCGGGTTCCGTTTGGCCTCTCTAAGCCTCCGTTCCATCTCGGCCCGCTTGACCGCTGCGCGCTTAATCTTCTTGAACGCCTTCAATAGGGCCTTATAAGTAGGCTTCGCGCTCTCCGGCAGCTGGCCAGTCCTTCGGTCGCACGCTTCCCGTCGATAGGCTCGAAACGCACGCCACGCCGCCGAGCACTCTTCGTCCCACCACTGAGCGTCTCTACACTCGCGCTGCTGCGCACGCCTCACCCGGCGTGCAAGTAGAGCCACACCAGCCCAGCTCATGCGCACTCAATTCGGGGACGGGCCCTCGCCGCGACGCGCAAAATCCAACGGCCCAACTGCCAGGTGGAGATGACCAACCGCCAACTGAAAACCGAATAACAATCAGCACTCCAGCCGTGTGCCAGGTCGCGTCATCATCGCCCATGAAAACCGCCGGTAACACCGTCAACGCTCGGCGCTCGCAGCGGACACGCCGCGGATGCAGCCCCCACTAGGGGCTGCGGAGCACCTGCGGTCGATGGCCTTCGCGCACGCCGCCCAGCGCTGCGCCGACAACGCCCTACATTGGCAACCTGGGTGTTGGGAATTCAGACGGCGTTGGCAAGGCTGCCTGTGTAGGTGTTTGTGAGTGTGTAGGAGGGTACGGTAGGATGGGAGGATGAGGATGGCTGTGAAAGCGGAATGATGGCAGTGATGGGAGGTCGCAAGGGTACGGTCGGCGCGGACGCCTTGTCTGCTGCGCCTGCCGCCTCTGCCGCCTTCCATCCCATACCCAAAATCCGCAGCGTCCTCTTTCCTTTCGGGCTGTCTGGCCCCGCATCCGGCGCACCCAATCCGTCATTCCTTCTCCTCAGAAGGACCGCTGGGGCGACCGGCTGCTCGTGGGACGGACAGCACTTCACTCCGTCGGGCCAGAAGAAGGTGTGGCAGCTTCGTTTCTTTTGTAGAGAGGTTACTGGCGGAGAGGCGAGAAAGGGCGCAGACAACGGGTGGGACAGGTAGCCCTCCCGTGACGAGCACCAACGAAACCCTCCCCTAACTACAGCGCACAACGGCAGCCAAGGCCAAACACCGACGGCGCACACAAGAAGAGAAGGAGTCCTGCCCCTAAAGCCTACAGAACAGGAAGGAGACACAATGGAAACAAAGGAAAGGAGGAGACGAACGCGAGGACAGGAGAGAAACCGACCGAAAGGACCCGGGGAGCACAGGCAGTAAGACACCCCCCTCCCCTAGCAAAAGCTGGCAACACGAACCCCTACCTCCCTGCACTCCGCCGAAACAGAGCGGCAAACGGCACCTGCCCCAACATGGGAGCCTCAAAACACGCCAGAACGCACCGTCAAGAACCCACAACACAACCCGAACCTCAAGTCCAACCACCAAACACAGCGGGCACCCTGCGACTGAGCACATGGCCCACAGCGACTACCCCGCCTCCTGCCTCCTGCCTCCTGCTGCAAATCGAAGGCCTTCTGAAGCTCCATAGCTGCCTCCGCCCATGTTCCAAGAGCCACTGCCGGCAGCACGTTGGACTGGCTGGTCTCCATGGGAATGTCCCGCCAGTGCTGTAGATTCGCGCGAAGGTAGGCGAGCACGAGGTCCCGCCCAGCCTGCCACGAGCAAACTGGACGGGTGGTGCGGAGCTCCCACAGTGCCCGTTGCGCCAGGGCTTCCACCGGATCGTGGTGAGGCCCGGTAGGGTCTGGAGGCCCCCGTGCAACCGCTGCCAAGCGGCGATCCCTGTGGGAGCCCAAGATGGCACTGTAGTCGTCACTGTCAGTATCACTGCTGCTGGAGACCACCACGCTGCTGCTGGGCGCCGGGCGAAGCGCCGGTGTTGCTCGTTGACGTCCGGCCTCACCCAACAGAAACCCAGACCGCAATCCTGCGGCACGGTCACGGCCTGCGGCAGAGCGCTTGGGTGCCGGGGCCGCCGTGGGTGCCTCCGCCGGCTTGCGCCCTCGCAGCGGGCCAACGTCCAAGTGGGAAGGCCCTCCTGCCGCGTGCCAAGGGCCACCTGCCGCCGCTACTGACGACTTCACAACCATACCGGGCGGTGGGAGGGCAGTGGGTCCGGACGGTGGCGGCGAGCATGGCGGCGGGAGCTGCTTCCCTTGCTTCGGCCGCTGCGACGCGGTTGGCTGCCGCTGCTGCTGCTGGCGGGTCTGTGTGTGTGTGGGGGGGCGCCTGCACAGGGGCTGAACGCGCGGGTAGGGCTTCCTAAAGGTGGACCGTGCGGCTACCTTGCCTGCTGGCACAACGGCTGGCGGGGCCTGGGTGCGGAGCACGGAAAGGTGCGGAGCACGGGGATGCCGACTGCACAGGAGCCTCAGGCGGAGGCTGTGATGCCTGCCAGACTCCGGTACCATACCGGCCCGTGGGGTGGGCGACCGAGCCACCTTCAGCGCCCGTGCCGCCCCTGCGACGGGGGACGAACCTCCGGCCTCCTCAACCACTCCAGTAGCTGGAGGGGTAGGACCGGGCCCTTCGTCGGCAGGCGGCTGCTACCCCGCGAGTGGCCCAACATGAGGCGAGTTCAGAAACTGGCTGCGCCTGGGGGGATCCTTGTGATGCGAGCCGCCAGGCGGCGCGTGGTGAGCGCCAGTGGCGCGGGCGGCTGAGCTGGGCTGCCTTGCACTGGACTTGCGCGCGAAAGCTTGTGCGGTGCGCATGCGGCTTGCATTGCACCCGCCGGTACATGTCCCTTTCCCTCCGCTCAGTTGTGTATCCGCTGGCCACCCTCCATCCTGCTCCCCGCCCCCACCACCTTCCCTCCCACCCGCAGTCCGGAGTCCCCTCCAGCACAGTTCCCCGCCTGGGATGCCATCGACTTCGCCAACCCATCAGCAACCTTCGGGGTCGCTGCCGCCGACGCCAGCAACGCCGGCGCAATGCCGCAGAGGTAAGGCCCACCGCGGGCGCGATGTCGGCGGGTCCGCTCTCGGCGCCCATGCAGCGGACGCGGGGGACGCCACAGCCGGCGCCGCTGGGACCCCTCAAGCGTGTCCGGCCACCCCGCGTAAGTACGGATGCAGTGTGAGCCAACCCGTCGGTCGCACGGTGGTTCGCTGCATCCTAGTCCTCGCGTACGTGGACGGCATCAGCGGCGCCAGTGGCAGGTTGGCCGCCCCCGGACGCCCCAAACCCGCGCAATCGCGTCCGCCACTCCGGTGCTCTGGATGGGGGTTGCTGAAGCAGCCGCTGTACTGGCGGCATCGGCAACGCGCTGCGCATGCGCCCTTCCCCAAGCGCTCATCGGGCCGGCCGTGGCGGTTGTGTCAGGAAAGGCCGGATGTGGCGGGTGGCGGGCGGGGCCGCCAAGAACAGGAAGGCCGGCTGTGGAGAGGACGCTTACATGTGAACTCCCTGTGAACTCCCTGTGAACTCCCTGTCCAACAGAGCGCACTTGTGCGCGGCTCGTGCGCGCGCGTGACGTGCGACCTCAGGCACCTCAGGCGGGATTTGGGGGCGCGCCGCATGGGGCGGTCCGATAGCGACTGACACGGAAGCAGGAGACGCAGCGAGTGCCCATTGGGGCTTGTGGGGAACTTGGCGCCGGCAACCACACAAGACGATGGCGCGCGGTCGGGCGGATGCCCGGGAAACTTACTGTGGCGTCAAAAACTGTCTGGTAAGGGAAGAGTTGCCCTCACTGGGGTGAGGATGGGGCCACGAGGGTTCGGGTCGCCTAGGTAGTAAGGTTACAGGCGCATGGCGTCCCGGCCAGGGGTGTGGTGATCAGAGGTGTAACGGCGTTGGCTCATGAAGTTAATCGGAGATCGGAAATACGCTATCTACGCAGGGTTGGGACTTCGGGAGACGCATGGCTGCACACCGTCTCGCCTTGCCTGGCGGCCTGGGAGCGTGTGTGTCACGAAAGAGGAAACGGAATCAGGAAATCGTGGCCACAGAAGATGGTGCTTGCAGCCTGGCCGCAGATCCTACGTCACTAATGAACTAGGTTACTGGTAATGATGGATTTCCAACGCGATTTCCCCCCATATTTACGTACAACCTGGTACGCCGTTATGTGCCAACGTACCCACACGGTACCAATCGGCCCAATGCCTCCTTCCCTTCTCCCCCGTCCAAGTCGACACCCCGCCGTGACCTCCGTGACACATTGAACACGCTCTCTGGACGCGCTGGACAGCCTATTTCCGACCCCCCCCCCATTTACGTACGGCTGGCGAAGAGGCACCGTTGCAGCCGTTGCAGACCGTTTCGGGCCCGTCTCCAAAGTATTATTCACCCTCTAAGAAATCATATCCAAAATCACATTGAAGGTGACCGTATCAAACTTGCACCAGGTTCGGCATGTCGATGACTGTGCAGTAGGAGCGATCGTGTAAGAGTCAAGGCACAAATGCTGGACGAAAATAGATTGCACACTGGCTTGCATACAGGGCGCAGGCGCTGCGTATGCAACTTCATAGGGAAGTTCAACATCCCGCTCAGCACCCGCGTGCACCCGCGTGACCGACCCGTTTCTACGGGATGACCGACTGGACTCTCGCCGAAACGGCTCTGCCAACAATTGTGTACCTTACTTCTCTGCTGCGCCCTTCATGCGATACAGCTAAAAAACCATGCACGCTCGCGCTGTGTGGAGTGAAACCCGCCGTATATACAACGTATATATACATAACGGCGTTGCAGCGTCATGACATGCGACATTGAACTAAAAGGCTTCATGCACATGGCTCACATGGGCGAAGTCCAGGTCGTGGACACCCCGTCGCTTCTGGCAGAGCTTGGCGCTGAGTATGATAGGTCAAGGCGCTTCCTCGCAGAGCTTCAGGATAGCCTCCGAGCAACTTCGTTGAGCATGCCTCCTGCCGCTGTGGCCGACGAGGATGAGGCAAAGGAGGAGGAGCTGCCGTCTCAGCCCGACGCCGCTTGGGGATCGTCCGTTTCGGGCCTTAAACAAAAGCTAGTGCGCCTGTTCCATTGCCGGCCGGAGAAGGCGCGCAAGGGGGGCTGTGACGAGTGCGACGCGACGCGGCACCCTTCCATCGTGTCCGTGTCCTTCGGTTCTGGAGACGACTCGAGTGTCGACGCTCACTTCCAGGCAATGAGCTCTGCAGCACCCATCCGCGGCTACAGGCCGAGCCCGCGGCAGTTCTCTTGCCCGGTTATCGAGCTGCGGCCGCAGCTTCAAGATGCAGCTGAGCTGCGTCGCCCGACTGCACACAGCTGTGTGAGCAGCACTGCGCAGTCCTGCAGCAACTGCGCGCTGCCCATCAGTCTCCAGGCTGCGGTCTCCGCCGCTTCCTCTCTTCGAGCTTCCAACGCTGAGTCGTCGGCTGCATCCTCCGCCGTACTGTCGCCCGTGTCGTCTGTGCCTTCTGCCGTGCTGTCGTCGTCGGCCGCAGCGTTGCCGCTGGTAGGGACAAGACCGGACTGGGTAGGTCGGCATCCTCAGCGTCAGGGTGGCGGGGCGCACGGTCAAGCGGGGGGGATGCCATATGTGCCGGCACGGTGGGCGTACGAAACCAGTGTATGCGCGCAGGGCAGTTAACAGAGCCAATGATCAGGAAGAGGGACTGGTCAGGGCTCGAATTCCATGTGGAAGGCCAGACTGAGGTTGATGTTAGTCGCCGTGCTACCCCCGCGCGCTACAGCGTGTTGCCGCTAACCCGCTTTCGCCACCCATGCCACCGCAGGTACTCCCCGACGGCGTGTCGCAGTTCTCCCAGGGGCCCCAGTTGCCCGCACAACAGCGGCGGGCGCCCTACAACGGCCTGTCTGCGGCGGCCGCTCGCCGCAGCTCCCTCGACTCCGTGCCCTTGACGGCTCTGGCGGAGAAGGACGTGGCGGCGCCTGGGGTTGATGGCCGCTGGCGCTGGACGTCTCGGCGATCGATTGACTTGGGAGCGAGCCCATTTGCTGCGGCGCCGCCGCCGGCGCAGCGCCGCCCGCCGCTAGGCGACGTGAGCGGCAGCCCGCAGGCAGCAGCAGGCCGGGCGCAGAGCTTCACGTCTGGCAGGGCGCCGCTGGGCCTCATTTCGCCCTTCAACTCAGCTTCGACCCCGCGCCCGGTGTCCCTTGCATGCGCCGCCGCGCACATGACTGCCTCCTCGGGTGCGGCCGCGACCACCACGACGGAGGCGGAGCAGACTGCGGAGTCCCTTGCCACCTTGTCGCAGTTGCTGCTCCGGCGCAGGGACGTCCCTAGCAGCAGTGCCTCGTGCGGCTTGCATGGGTCGGCGGCGCCCCTATCCGGCCTGCTGCTGCCGACCTGCTCAGGCTCGGCCGATACCTGTGCTGACAAAGCGCCCCACATGTTGTCGAGCTGCAACACGCCCATGGCTAGCCGGTCCCTGCGGCACACGAGCTCGTTTGGTGCGGGGCGCCTGGGCGGGTCATCGACGGGCATGCTGGCGGCGCCGGCGGCGGCTGGGCCATGGGTCCGACCGGCTGCACAGTCCTTCAGGGTTCGAGCCAGGGATGCGGATCGGTAAATGCTGGGCGGCCAAGCGAGCAGCATCTTTGGGCGCGGGGGCTTTGAGGCATTGGTGCATTCGAAGGAGGGGAGGGGGGGCGGTGCGCGGTGCATGGCAGGCTGCACCTGCTCTAAGCCGGCGCGTCGGGGTTTCCAGTTTATCAACTCCTTAAGGTTTTACTCGCGTGTATGTGTGTGTGTGTGTGTCTCATATGGATCTTGGATTAACCATTGGCATAACATGTCAAGTTGGTCTATGTATGGCTTTTGCAACCACAGAAAGAATAACTGCAGATCCTTGGCCGTGTGGCAGATCCTACAATATGTGTTTTAGAAGTGCTTACTTACGGCTTATGCGCTTCATCTACTTAACGGCTATGGGCTTGAAACTAAGCTTTTGCACTGTGGAAGTTGAATGGGAATGGAGAACGCTGGCGGCTAGCGTAAGAGTGAAATGGAAGGGGCCGCCGATTGCACGGCCACCTCTCAGAACCCATACGGGAAGGAGGCATGCCTACCTACCTGACCGGCAATAATTACGTTGTATAGCTGGCTGTATGCAACGAGGTCCCGACCTACGCCATGTACTGCTGGCTACAACAGTTGCCGTACCTTCTCGTACTCACTCACTGCCTGCTTGACCGCCTCGCGCTCAGATTTTTGGCAGGCAATTTTGTCCTTTCGTGCTCTCGCCGCGTCGCTGTCGCGTCCTGCGTGCTGACACTGCCCCCGTGCGTGCATACGTGGGGTGCACCGGGGACTGCTGGCCGTGTATGTCGTATACAGCGCCCCGCGCGCGTGCGTTCCACCGCGGAGGACTGCGCACTGCAACAGCGCGTCGTGCGGTCCGTTACTGCTGCACGGTATGTGCGTTTGATTTAAGAAGCCAGCCGCATTGGTCGGTTTCCAGCAGCAAGGCTCGTCAAGGCTCCCCGCTCTACCATGATGCCGTCGGTTGAGGCAGCACCTGCGCGCAGGTGCAGGTCGCCCGCCTCCATTGATGCGGTAGCTATGCTCAAGTCCCCTTTTTGATATGCTTGCCGTCGAGTGCATTGCCTGTGGGAGGGCTTGGCGCTACTGCTGTTCAACACGGTTTGCGAGGCCGCTTAACTCCATTGTGATGGTCTGCGTCTGAGTCTCGTGCGCGTTACATAGCAAAGCCAGTGCTTTTGATCCACCGTCTCTTTGCTTGGGCCGAACCCCCGCCGGCTTCGGGTGGCGGAGCCCCCCGAGGATTCCCCGTGCCTGCTTTTCCAAGCTTCATTCTATTAAGCTTTCATGGACGGGTGACCCGCTGTCATTGGTGTGCACACCATACAATGGCAAATTTGTTATAAGGGAGCCCGCACACGAGGCTTCCCTCGTACGGGCGCACGGTAAGACACAATGACATTTGAGCAACGATTAATGATGCACTCTACCGTGCTCGCTCGCCGCTTGCCACGCCGGCCGTGGGGCTCTTGTGCCCATGCAGGGCATGCGCCGCCGCCTTGGCGCGCCCCGCATCAACAATACCCTACCGCAAGATCTGACACGAGTATGAGGTGCCATTGCCCGGCTATTTTAGGCGTTTTCCCCCATAAGCATCCCCTTTGGGAGCGAGCCCAAACGAAAAATGGGGGCCGGAAGAAGGGTAGGGCAAACGGAAAACCCAGCCTCTCCACCTATGGAGCGGACGAAAAATGCCCTTTGAGTTGTGACGCTACATGCTACCGCTGACCGGCAAGGCACGATGGTGCGCCATATTACAGGGCACCTCGCGAGGGATGTAACTAGAGTATGGGGCTTGGCAGCCGCCCTCTCGACCGGCTATGCAACCGCCTTCGCCTCTGACCGCCGAGGGCCTACTGCCGAAAAGCTGCGTGGCCCCGCCTCAGCGGGCGCCTCCCGCAGTACAACACCCCCCACACCCAGTCACTTTGCCCAAAGTTCACATCTGCTGCGTAACCCTCAGCCGCACTGCCTCCGCCCGGCTGATGTACCCTAGTACCGCGTCGGACCGCCACCTCCCGTGGCTCTTAATCTCGTCTACACTAACGCCGGCGTTAGCCGCGGCCGTCGCACCCCCTCTTCTAAGGCTATGCGCCGCGTAGTCCGACAGCTCCAGGTCGGGCAGGAGTCCCGCTGCTACGGTCTCTGCCAGCAGCTGCCGCAGCCGCGCCGAGAAGCGGTCCTTCCGCCACGCCGGCCCTCGGGCGGCGTTGGGGTAGCCATCCACGAACCACGGGTCGGCCCCCTGGGCACCGGCAGCGAGCCGGGCTGCTCGATGCCTCGCTACTATCTTTGCGATCCGCTCCGTGTCTGTCCCGCCAGCGTCACAAGTGCGCCGGCGCCCAGCTGATCGGCCTTACTTCGCCGGATCCGTAGCTGCACGGCCCCGCCGGCCAGCACTCCTACATCGCTGAAGCATAGGGACGCCAACTCGCTCCGGCGCAGCATCCCGAAGAAGCCGCATACTAACCAGCACTGATCTTGAAACTGGACGCACCGTCCTGCTTCCGCTGTCTCTTGCTTGCTGCGAATCCACAGCCAACCGACCAGCAGCCGCAGCACGCCCAGCGACAAGGGGGCCTTGGCGCGCGGGGCCGTCGGAAGGCCCGCCACCGCCTTGCCTCTCAGCGCCTGCAGCAGCGTGCGGCGCACCAGCGGATGCCGTGAGATGGAGGCCTCCGCCTTGCCGCCGCGTGACCGCTGCCAATCCGACAGCGCGCTCAGGGTGCCGGTGACTGACGACTTAGCGTACCGCGGCACCGCGTGCGCGATGAACAGGCAGACCAGCTGCGGATTGAGGTCCTCCCCCTTTGCCCGCGGCAGGGCCGTTTCCTCCGGCACGCCGCACTGCTCCTCGCAGAAGCGCACGAACCGCCGCCGATTGCTGGCATACGTGTCTGGTGGCAGCGCGCCCCACCCAGATGTGTACGTACAGCTCATTGCGCGGACTACAAGACGGCAGCGCCCCCTGGTCATCGCGGGGGGGGGGGAGGAGGCCATGTCCAAACGAACCCCAGGTGCTGACGTGCTGCAGCATGCTCGTGCTGCGCCGCTCGCTGCGGCACACGCGCTCGTTCGGTACGAGGCTCCCGTGAAGGTCGTCGACGGGCCGGTTGCTGGGTGTGCCGACGGTGCCGGCGGCGACGGCTGGGCCAGGGACCGGCAAGGAATGAAGGCTGTAAAGACAAAGGGCCGGGCCGGCTGCACTTGCAGTGGTGCAGCCCTTCATGGCGCCACCCCGCGTCGCAGACCCATGGCTGCGTGGCAGATCGTACAATGTCTGCTTATTTGTCAGATTGCAAGCCTACGACCTTTTTCACGTGGCCCGCTGCACGGCTGTTGCATTTGTGATGCTGTACGGCTTTTGCGATCTGGACGGATGCACGGCTTTTGCACCTTGGTTATTGGGTGCAGCAGCGCTGGCGGCCAGCGCCGCGGGTCCGGGTTTGGATGGGGCACGGGCTGGACGGCAAGCCCGTTCCAGACCCAAGTTCGCACCTGACGTACCGAGATCTTCACCTGGCCAGGGTGCACCACGTTCCCGACCCAGAGCCATGTGGCGGGCTCCCTCTTTCTCTGCAGATTTCTCTTTTTTGGCGCGCGTGCTTATGACTGCTTGCCACCCTGCAATGCAATGGACGCCGAAGTGTGATTGCAGACCTGGACGTAAGGGTGAATGGAAGGATGGAGTCAGGTACTGTCATTGCAGGCGGCGGTCGGGGGCATGTGGACATGGCGAAATGCAAAAGCAGACCAAAGCACTCCCTCCCCAGGAGCTGAGCGCCGGAGGACCGGTAGAGAATGTACGAGCGACAGCCCACACGGTCGTACAGCGTGGGTGTGCGATAGCTACGGAACAAGGAAACGGCCACAAGGCTCAGTACAGACAGTACTGCTGATAGGTTTTGTGCGTTTTACGCGCCGGTCAGTTCCCGTCTACAAGGCTCCCCGCCAGACCCTGATACCGTTTGTCGGGGCGGTACCGACGTACATGCGGCATGTCTTGAATGATGTTTTGGCGCTTTCGTCAGCGCTGGACACTGGCAAGCATTATAGGCTTACGTGGCAGATTGCTCAGCTTATCGGCTGTCCCGGGTGGCGTACGATACCGAGGGTGTTACACACCAGAGTCCGCGTCAGCGCTTGGCGTCGCTAAATCATTGTGTTACTGGGCAATGGGCCCGTGGGCAGCATCTGATGGCGCACCCGGTGGCGATGATAATAACAGTGGAGCAACTCAGCCCACGCAGGCGACAGGCACCACCACGAGGCGTTTCTTCTTCAGGCGCGGTTGTACCGCAAACAAAGTCAGACAAACACGAGCCAGCGCCCGCAACTAGCCGTGGCCTCCCAGCCACAAGATCCTCAGCCGCCGTGCAAGGAGAGCCACACCAGCCCAACTCATGCGCACTCAATTCGGGGACAGGCCCTCGCCGCGACGCGCACAGTCCAACGGCCCAACTGCCGGGTGGGAGATGATCAACCTCCAACTGACAATAGGATAACAATTACCAGGAGCACCACCAAGTCATATGCCCGGCGGTATCATCACCCATGAACACCGCGCCGGTAACACCGTCAACGCTCGACGCTCGCAACGGACACGCCGCGGATGCAGCCCCCATTAGGGGCAGCAAAACACCTGCGGTCGATGGCCTTCGCGCGCCCCGCCCAGCGCTGCGCCGACAACGCCCGACCCCAAACACCCGAAGTGAGATGACTCGCCCACGGAGTCCCCTGGCCGCGTGGAGCACGACCGCGCCGTGCCTGGCCTCGGCCCTCCACCATCCCTCCTCGTTGCGCATGGAAATGGATCACAAAAACCATGACTTGAACATGTGTCCGAATATGCCATGCATGCACATGTACGGCATCATCACGTGCGCTGTGTCGCCTCTTCCCGTTTTACCCCGGTTCCCCAAGCACCGTGCGTCCCCACGACCGGCATGCTTCGCCCCCTCGAACCCCCGCAGCTCCGCAAGCTGGCCGCACGTGCATCGAGCCGCGCTGCCCGCCGCCGCCGTCCCCTCCTCCCCCTCCTCCTCCTCGCCTACCACCTCCCCCTCCCTCCGGCCCCCCATCGACCCTAAAACCCTCCCAGGCCCACACACCCCACGCGACTGCCACACACGGGAAACTCACCCACAACAACCTCGGGGATAAACAAATCAACAAATAACCTCACCAATCGCACCCGTGGCCCCCCGAGTTCGTGCTCGTCTGTGTTGCTCGCCACCCTCGCTAATAACAACGATGGATACGACCAAGGCCGAGACCGAGTGAACGATTTCTGCGGCCATCGCGGCCGCGCAGGCGTTCTTGCTCTCGTCTCCATCTCTTCATTGCCCCCACCCCCGGCCCCTGCCCGTTCATCCGGTGCCAGCCTGCCCGCCGGCCTGCCCTGTCGCAAGGCCCCAGCCTGGCCTGGCCATTCATCATCGCGACCCCGACGGCCCGGCAGAGCCCGAGTCCGGCACCGCCATGCGCGACAGGGCCACCGGCCGCCCCGCCATCGCGGCCCGCGCCCGCACCGGCTGCGCGCCCGCGGGGAGGGGCGACCCCGTGGGGGAGGCGGAGGCCGCGCCGCCTGACGCTCCCGGGGAGGCCGAGGCCAGCCTCGCTCCTGCCGCTCCGGCGCCGCGCTCCGGTTGCGGGGCTGGTGGCTGCGGGGGCGGCTGGGGGCCTGGTGGGGGGGGCGGGGCCCCGCCCCGCGGTTGCGGACTCTGAAGGTTCTCGCCACTGCGACGCGGACTCCAGGCTGGTCCCCTGCTGCACCTGGAACCGACGCAGCGCAACGGCCGTCGCGGTCACGGGCATGGCGCCAGCGGGCAGCGCGCCGCCCGGAGGGCCGCCGGCGGCTGCAGCGGGCGCCATCGCTGGCGCCGCCGCGGCGGGCGCGCTGGGGGCGGCCTGCGCCGGCGACTGCGGGTGCATCTGCAGCTGCTGCAGCACGGTGTGCTCCGCTAGCAGCATGTCCACCAGCGAGTCAACCACCTGCGAGCCGTTGGGCGGCCGATGACAGACAGTTGGGTGTTGTCTGTTGGAGGTAGCAACTGAAGGGTGCGGCGCGGGTCACGGCCACATCGCAGATGCCAAACACCCTTGCTTCCGCTGAAGCCCATCCCCAAAGCCCCATAATGATGCCTCCTATGATGAAGCTTCCTAGTCCCCGTCCTCCACCGCACACCCACGCACCTGCTCGAACGTGGGCCTGGCGCCCGGCTCCTGCGCCAGGCAGGCGAACATGAGGTGCTGAAGGTGGGGCGGGCAGCTGGCGGGCACAGCCACGCCGAAGCGGCCGCCGGCGATGGACGCGTGTGGCGGCTGCGGCGCGGAAGCGTCCGCCGCCGCCAGCCCCGCGGCGCGCCGGGCCTTGACCTCGGCGATGTGAGAGCCGTAGAAGAACTCGAGCAGCATTACGCCGTAGCTGCGGGCAGGCAGCGGTTGGCAGTTGGGCGGTTGGTAGGGCGGTTGGAAACTAAACTAACACTGCTGCTGTCGTAACACGACTGACGGCAGTGAGAGGACACACGGAGACCCGCGCTGTGGCGCCGCCCAGTGACCCGCGGTGCCCGCAGGGCCCGCTGCGGGGCCCGCAGCTGCCCTCTGCAACCCCGCCAACCTCTGCCACCCGCCACGCACCTGAACACGTCCGACGACTTGGTGAGGTGGCCACGAGTCAGCACCTCTGCGGATAGGGGTTGAATCGTATACGGGTGCGCATTTGGCGCAAATGCAGCGTACCGAGAGCTCGCAGGCCACATACGGTGCGCAGTCATAAGGAGAGCCAGTGAGTGAGTCATATGCAAGGGCAGTATGTGCGCGCGCATGTGTGTGATGGTGGGGAGGAAGGGCGGGGGGAAGAGGCAGGGGAGCGGAGGACACACGGCGGTCGGCTCTGGGATCCGCCAGCGGGGAGGCCACAGCACTACTGTAGCGGGGCGGAGGAGCTCCCCAGCCCGCGGGCAAGCTGGGCGGCGACGAGGGCGAAGGGACGGCGGCACAAGCGGCAGGCAGCCGGGCCCGGCCAATGACCGCCCGCCTGTCCCCCGTCCCCGCAGCGATGCACCGCCCGTCGAGCCGGAACCGGGTCCGTGCCGCGCCCGCCCCGCCCAGCGCTGGACCGCACACCGCCCAGTGCGAAGGCCCCCATTTCCCCCCACGGACGTTCCCCCCTCCCGCCCTCCCTCCCGTCCCGCGCCACGCCGTTGGCCCGGCCCGCCCCCTCACCGGGCGCGCTGTACAGGGGCGTGCCCTGGAACTTGTTGGAGGCGTGCGTCTGCCCCTCGCCCATGCGGACACTGCGGGCGGGCAGGCAGGCAGGGGAGAGGACAGGGAGAAGGGAGGGGATTGAGGACACAGCGCACGGACTGGCGTCTGACAGCGTGCTGGAGGGAAAAGGGTGGCGGTGGTGCCGCAGGTGGCGCGTTTGCGAGAGGGGCGGGGGCTGTGGTCAGCAACGGCTAGCTGGCTGGGCGGGCGGGAAGGCTGCCGGGCCCCGGCCCGACCCCACCTGAGGCCAAAGTCCGCGACCTTTGCGATAACCGGCGGCCGCCACAGCCCGCGCAGCCGCATGACCTGCGCTCAGCAGGATTCACGGGGGCGGGAGGGCGGGAGGGGGGGTAGAGTTAACGTGGACGCACCGGCGACCAGCGGCATGGCCTCGTCAGGGCGGGAAGGGGGCGGGGGCATTTGGTGGCCGGCACAAGAGGGGTGGGGGGGGAGGACCGGGGTCAAGGCCTGCGGGCGGCGCGGAGCGACGGCCGGTTTTGAAACGGGCGGTTCGCCATGGGCCACGGCAAGCCCCCCGCCACACACCGAAACCCTGCGACGCGCACCAATGCTGTTATAATGCGCGCCAACAAAAAACAACATCCGACACAATGTCGCCTCGAGCCAGCCACCAACCCCAAGCTGGGGCGCGCGATGCTGCGGCCACCCCCAACCCCAATCCCCACCCACCCGCCAGCCTTCCCCCACCGCCACCCGCACCTGGGACGCGATGCTACGGCTGTTGCCCGCGCGGCCCGTCGCCATGGCGTCCGCCAGCGCTCCGAAAATGTTGTGTGGCGCGCCCGCGGCCCCCGGTCCGCCCATCGCGCCCAGCCCCGCCAGACCGCTGGGCATGCCGGGCGCCTGGCCGAGCGGCCCCAGGTGCTTGAGGTTGGTGAGCAGGATGTTGGCAGAGGAGAGGTCCTGCGCGGTCGGTGGCGGAGGGCCCGAGGGCGACGGGGGCGCGGGAGTTGGGGGGGGTGGTGGTGTGCGGTTGGGGTCAGGTGGTACGCTTTGCCGAGGGGCGCCAGGCGCGGGCCAAGCCGCCCTCAAGTACGCCCCCCTGCTGACCGTATCTATGTGGTTCGGCTTAAGGTGTTTCGACCTGCTTCCTTTCTTCGCTATTCCCCTCACGGCTACCCCGCGCCCCCTTACTCCAGCGCACGCCCGGCTTGAGTGGGCGTCATGCCGCGTACAGACCGAGCGATGGCGGGGGCGGGGGGGGGGGTCGCCGCGCCCCACGCGGGTGGATGGTTGGGCGCGGCCGAACGAACGCACGCACCCCTATTTGGAGATCACAGAATGAACTGCACACGCGCCTCACCCCACGGCCTCACCCCGTGCACAATGTTCTTGGAATGGATGTGGCACATGCCGCACGCCACGTCCAGGGCCAGCGTCATGGCGCACAGCGCGGCCGCGCCGCCGGCGGCCACGGAGCCCACCACCCCGTTGGCTGCGGGTGGGGGTGGGGTGGGTTGATGTGAGCAGTTGAGGACGTTTGCGAGTGGCAAAGGCGATCCGTGCTGAGGCGTCGCGTCGTATCGCGTCTACCTCTCTCCCTGCTGCCAGCGGCGCCTCGGTCCGGACCACCCGGTTCAGTCCAGCCCGCCTCGGCCCCGCAGCTGCGTCAGCCCGCCCGAGCGACACCAGCCCGCGCTGTCCCGGCTCACCTAGGGCGTCGCGCAGAGTCCCCACATCACAGTACTCCTGCGCGCAGGGTGGGGGATTGGGGATGGGGGTGAAGGGTTTGAGAAGAAGGGATTGGACATCAACGGGCTGGGCGCCAGCAGCATCGCCCGTCCGTGGGGATGTGGGGAGGCGCGGAAAAGGGCGGAGGGCTTGCAGGAAATTGAGGTTGAGGGGGGGGGGGCGGGAGGAAAGTTGGGCCAGAGAGCGCAATCGAGGTGCGTTTCTGGGCAGGCAGGGTTTCGCCATGGCGAATCGGCACCCTGCCCCTTCATCCATATCGGGCCCGGCACCGCCGCGCACACAACAGCCGCGCCGCGCTGCGCCGCGCCGCAGCGCCCTGCTGCCGTATCGCCTCGTGCGTACGGCGCACGAGCCGCGCCGCACATCGCACGCGGCCGCGCGGAGGTGCCGTACCTGGATGATGTACAGCTTGTACACGTCGCCGGCGCTCTCCCACACGCTGCGCTCGTTGCTGAGCGCGCTGCCCGTGCCGTCGCTGGCGCCCTCCACTCCCGCCCCTCCCACGCCGTTCCCGCCTCCGCCCGCTCCGCCCTTGCCGCCGCTGGGCGCCGCCACCACGCCGAGCGGCTTGACCTCGAAGGCGTACGTGGACACCACGTTGGGGTGGTGCAGCGAGGTGGAGATGGCGGCCTCCAGGATGGCGCGCTGCCGGCGGCGGCCCTCCACTCCCAGCAGCGCGTCGTGCACAACCAGCGTCTTGACGGCCACTCGGAGGCCGCGCCAGGTGCCTGCCGGGGCGGGGGCGGGGGCGCGGCGGGGATGGCGGGCTTTCCGGCGCTGCATCAAAGCGCCATCGCCATCGCAGGCGCAGCGCCGTCGTTGGGGAAGGGGGGTTGGAGGGGGAGGTGCGACGCTTGTGGGTGGGGGACCGGGGTCTGGATGCGTCGGACGCTGCGCAGGGGTGGGGTGTGGCCCCTCCGTAGTACCGTCTTCGTGCCTGCCCCAACTGGCCCCCACCCACCTACCCACCCCACCCACCCGCGTGTGCAGCTGCCAAAGCAGCTGGGTAGCCAAGTGCGGGTCCCGGCTTCCAATCAGGCCAGCCCCTCGCCGGCCATGCTCATCACCACCTCGGAAGGCGCCCCCGCCCCCGCCCCCGCCCCTCCCTTGCCCCGCCGCCCCTGCCGCAGGGCCCCTCCTCGCTCCCAGAGCTTCCCGAGCTCCTTCATCGGACGCTGGCACGCACCCGCCCCATGTTATCCCCGTTGGCGTGCTACCCACAAACCCACATACGTACATACCAACCCATAGAAGCCGGGGCCCATAGACCACTGTGAAGGCACCTCGCCGAGCCCGCCCTCGCCCGCCCCCTCTTCCGCACGGGTTGCTCCCTCCCACAGATGCCCGGGTACCCAGGTGAGCCACGCCGATGGCGCCCTTGCCCCGCCCCCCTGCCCCCGTACCCGTTT
>LSYV01000053.1:471596-547524 GCA_001584585.1 Gonium pectorale
AGGGGGGAGGGGGTTTTAGAAGCAATCGGTTGACGAGGACGCACTGGCCTCCAGCTACAGTCTCCCCTCTGGCGGCCAAGCCACGAGGGAGGGGCGTGGGAGTGCATTCAGTCCGTGTCCAAGCTGCACCGGCAGAAGCGATACGAGCCCCCGCATCATACAGCTGCGGGGCGAGGGGAGGCTACATCGCCCTCGCCCCCTCACGCCCTCGCCCCGCAGGTGCCCCCATCCTCTCCCCACCCGTACACACCCCTCATGTGTGGTGCTCTCCGGCTCGGCCGTGTTGTGGGGAACCGCTAGCCGGTCCGCACACGGCCAGCTCCATTGCATCCTAACACCCCCTGGCTCTTGTCGCTCGTACGCCGGTACGGCCCCCGTCACTTAGTGCCCCCGTCACTTAGTCATGGACCGCCCCTTCCCCCATTTTTCCACAGCAATTCGGTAAAGGGTTTTGAGTGTGGCGCATAACTACTCTGCCCCTGTTTTGCCTCGCCCGCCCCACATGTTCCATCACCGTCCACTGCTAACTTCTTCTGCTGCTTCCGCCGTCCGCCCGCCCACCCCGTAGGTCAGTACAAAGTGATGAATGGGTCAGTGCCGTGGGGAACGTCCGTCTGGGCAGGCCCGCGCTCGCGGTGTCAGTGCTGTGCCAGTCTGTCCGCGTGTTAGGTTAGGTGGGTGGGCTTGGGGTCTCCGCCTCCTCCTCTTCTCTGTGTCAGCAATATATCAGCGACTACAACCGCGAAGGTATGCCACGGCACGGATCGCTCGTCGCTGACATCGCAGTTTTGCAGGTCGTCTTCAAAACTTCCAAGACCGCCGTTCCTCCTACTACCGTACTGAGTATGCGCTTCGGTGTCCACGACGCGACCCGTTTCCCGTTCCGTATTACTCCCCATACACGCAAACACACACGCACGGATGCCTGCTTGATGCTTGTATGCTTGAACACGCAGTTTGCGCATGTAACATGCCATAGAGGTTATAGTTTTTGCTTGCTGCGTGCTTGCTCACAGCTTGTCTCAGCCATCACCCCGACAGCTTTACCAACTGAAGCAATGTTTCCTTCTGCGAGCGCGCCGCGTCTTCTGCATACACACCACACACGGGGGCTGGCTTACCTGCGTGAGCACTTGGCTCACGTACTGCTCCCCCAGCGGCCAGCTGAGCAGGGAGCCGCTGGCTGCGGGAGAGACGGGCCCTCCGATGAAGGCGCTGAAGCGGATGATGGTGCAGTCGGTCAGCCGCACCACCTGCGGGCGGAAGGGGGCGGTTACGTGTGCGGGGGGTCAGTGACATGGGAGGGCGTTTGTAGGGGTGCGGGAAGGCGGGGGGGGGTGGCAGTGAGAGCAAGGGGTGCGGGGGGGATGAGAGGGCAAATAGAGCAACCATATTAGAGCATCGGCCCTTGGCTTGAGGCAGCGCGCGCAGAGAGCAGCCGCGGCCCGCGTGGAGGTGGGGGATGGGCCGGCGAGGGGCCGATGCAGCGGAGTTAGCGGGAGGGGGCTTAGAGCGGGCCCCAGGGCGCCAGGGGTGAGGATGTTCCAGCGTTCAAGCCCCGTGGGGAACAGGGCGCTGAGAGGAGGCGGGGAAGCGGATGAGGGCGCTAACCGGCCTTCATCGGACAACATTGGGATGAAAATGGGGGGGGGGTGTCAGAAGCAAATGTGTGACGAGGACGCGCTGGCCTCTAGCTGACATCTCCCGTGATGGGGTTGAGGGGTTATAGGAGACCCCATGGGGGCGTGCCGTGCTAGGGCTGCAACCGTGGGGCGTTTGGGAACACAGGAGAAGTTGTCGCGTGGGGCAGGGGCGGCGGGATGGGAGACGATAACTCAATGGAGCGTGCTTGCATCCAGCAGCAGCAACCTCAAGCCCGGCGGCCGGCCAGCCGTTGTCACCACGAGAGGGGACATAGGAAACCAAGTACATAACCTGCGCCCGAGTAACGACACTCTTACCCAAATACGCTCACTTAGTCACGCCTTTCTGTCGATTTCGGTGCCCTACCTTCGAAGCGTCGTCAAGGGACGTGACCTTGACTATCCCGGAGCTGCTGCTGGTGCCGATCACGGTGGCGGAGACGGGCATGGAGAACAGGCGGGCCAGCCAGGGGCTGCGAGGGTGTGGCGAGAGGAGCGGGAAGGCAGGTGGGGTTCAGGGCACGGGTTTGGCGAGTTTGGCTTGCGGAGTTGACGTGCCATGAGGAATGGCACGAACGCACGAGGAGCCCTTGTCAAGCGCCTGCGCTTGCGACTCCCGCGCCACCACCACCACCCACCCATACCGTATTGCGATTCGGTGCCCGTTCCCCATATTCGCTGCCGCCCACCCACCGCTCCGCAACGCACCGCCACCCACCGTCCGTCCAGGGCGTTCACCGCTGCCGCAGCCCCTAGCGTCTGCGACAGCCAGCCCGCCTCCAGTTCGCCCACCACAAGGTTGCACCCCGTCAGGATGAGCTGTGGGGTGGGCGTGGCGCTGCCGTTGCCGCCCGACCTGAGGCCGAGGAAGTTCGGAGGAGGGGAAGGGTTTGGATACCAGCGGGCTGGGCGCCATAAGCAACCGCGGACGAGGGAGTGCAGGAGGGCCCTTGCCGCACTGCCGCATGTACGAGGGTCATGCCGTACACATACAAACACACCTGGACACGCGCAGCGGGTGCGCCCATGCCGCAAAGTAGTCGAGCGTGGAGGTGACCATCGGCGAGTACGGCAGGCCAAGCAGCGACACGTCCTTGATCCGGATCGTCGCGCCGGCTGCGTTGTACGACGCCGCCACGAAGGCACCCGCCACGCCGCCAAAATCGATCTGGGCAGTCGGGAAAGGCCGTGTCAAGCCGCCATTACGGTAAGAAGGACGCGCTTCTCCGCCTTTCCCCTCCCCCTCCCCACTGCCGCCCCCCCTGCGCCTCCCCTACCCCTCCCCGCCTCAGGTGCCAGCACTGCGAGGACGCGAACGCGTGGCGCCTGCGCGGCCTGCCGGTCAACACGCCAGGGCCATGACACTCAGCAAGATGCAGCGGTTAGGGCGGAGAAACAGCTCGTAGTAGAGCAGCTTGTGAGGCATGCTTGCCGATGCCGAGCGCTGCCCCGGAGCTTGAAGAAACGCAGGATGGGCCACGGTGTGGCCACAGCAGTCCCTGGCCCACAACAATCACGCACTTCCACGGCGCGGGGTGAGCTCAGGAACCCGAACATTGCCCGTGAAGCCCTCAGCGCGGTGCAGTGGCGATCACCGAAAGCATACCTTGGATCTTCATCGCCGGACCCCAAACGCGGAGTCGTCACGATCTCACAGACGCAGGCCCGATGCTGAAAGGCCAATGCGCACGGTTTCGGGCTTGGTGGTGGTCAACGGTCCACCGCAAACCCTCTGCCCTGCGTTCACCCTCCTCCCCTACCTGTACGGGTGACATCGTATTGCCGTACACCGACAGCACCATCCCCGGCGGCAACTCAACGGGCCGCCAGCTGGCCGCATCAACCGTCAGGTTGTTCGAAATCGAGATCATGAGCGAGTCGGTTGTGACGTTGATCAGTCGGCTGACCGTTGACCGGAGCTGGGCGGCGCCTGCCGTACCGGTGCCGTTGATGAAGGTGCCGCTGCAGGTCCAGGGCGGCTGGGGCCCGCCGGGGCAGGTGACGGGGGAGGGCCCCGTCAGCAGAGCGCCCAGCGACGCCGCTGCCGCGGCGGCGGCGGTCGTGTCGGCTGGCGACATGGACATGGACCCGTTGCCGTACAGCATGATTCCGTTGAGGATCTGCAGGCCGTTATCGGTCGTGTAACGCCAGTTGGCCGACCGGCAGAGCACCCTGGTGAACGACTGCAGCTCGCTGCAAGGGCGGCGGTCGGGCGAGGGGGCGGCGGAGGCAAGGTCAGTAGCCGTCCGTAGGATTGGATGAATCATGTCGCTCTTTACTGCGGGTTGACGGCAACTGGTGATCGGATGCGCGGCAGCCCGCGCCCACAGGGGCGCACAGCGCCACCGCTCCCCGGTCATGGGTAGACTGACGGCAAATCGCATGGACCAGCGCGCAGGCACGGGGCTTCCAAAGCTTGGCGGGCGGCGCGCAACCGCGGGCGGGCTCGCCGGCGGCGGCACCGCATGCTGCTGCTGCTGGCGCGGCTGCGGCGGCGTGCGGAGCTGCACAATGGGGTCGTGGCTGCGGCCTACGCACGGCGCCACCGCCGTTGCCGGCCCCGCAAACCCCCCTCGCCGGGCGGGGGCAGCCGCAACCCGTCTGCGGTCGCGCAGCCGTCGTCTCTCCTTCCTCGCCCGCATCTCCCCCCCCCGCTTCATCATCGCATCTGGTATGCACGGGCCGGGCGGTGGGATGGGATCACAGCTTCTTCGCGGCCGCTTCCACACATGCGCCCACTGCCGTCCCCGGCGGCCCACACATCGCCAGCAGCACCTTGTCTCTCCCAGTCGGACGTTCGGGCCGGGTCGGGGCCACGGGCTGGGCTTGGGAACACAGTCAGCCAGGGACTTGGCCGGTTCGGACTAATAAACCCGTCAAACCACTGGGCCATGTGGTCCATACATGCACAGGACCACCGGGAGGCGCGGCATCGGCAACAACCGGGAGCAGCATCGGGAATACGCTCCGGAATGCGCTCACCGGGGACCCTGGCCCCTCCCTTCCACCCTCAGCGCTCAGCCAATTGTTATCGGTCGGGAGCCCTATGCGCCCCAGGGCTTCTCTACTGAGAATGCCTTCCAACCCTCTACCCCCCGTTTCACGCTCAGCGTCCTGGCCCACCCCCAGCCAACCTGCTACAGCGGGGGCCCGCCAACCGCCACCCGCGCAGCATTCAGGCGCCCCGCCCCGCCCACGGAGACCGCTCCCACCCATCCGGCAAGCCCCCTGCCCACCTGACCTGATCCCACAGCCGGCGACAGCCGGCGGCCAGGAATCGCACGTGAAGCACAAAGCCTTGGGCGCCTGACCCACCGCCGCTACGCGGCCGCCCCACCAGTCACCCACGGTACATGTAGCGCTGTATCGCCGGTTCAACTTGGACGGCAAGCTCCGCCGAACGGCCTCGCCCCCGCGCGAGCCAGCCCCCACGGCCGATAAACTCCCTCAGTCCACCACATCCCCGCTGCACAGTCCCGCTCCTCTGCCCATAGCGCCATGACAGCCCCGGCCCCCCGGACACCTGCTGCTCCTCACCCGCAGCTCGCGGCCACCAGTTGGACGTTATCCAGAAACACCCTCGCGCCCGAGGACACCGACACCACGTGCGCCAGCATGCTGAGTGGGTAGGAGGCGGAGCTGGCGGGGAGCGGCGGCAGCCGCACGGTGAGGCTGGAGAGGCGGAGCGTGGCGTCTGGCGGGCGGGGCGAGCGGTAGAGGGTTGACGGGAGGGGCGAGGGGACGGTCAGAGAGGGAGAGGAGCTCAGCTTGGGAGGTCAGGGCGGTGGGTGGGAGGAGGGTTGGGACCCCGGCTCTGGTAAGTGGGTGCGTCGCTGCGTGGGCGCGGCGCGGGTGGCGGGCAGACGAACGCCTGAAGATGGAAGCGCGGGTTGGGGGGCCAGGGACAAAAAGGGTCGCTGGTGATGGGACCAGGCAGAGCTGGTATGCCGTGAGGAAGGGCTGGCGGCAGGCGGGTGGCCGCAAAACGGTAGGATAGGATGTGTTGAAAAGGAAAACAGGAAAATAGGAAAATAGGAAAATAGGATGTGTGTGCCGTAACGGGTTTCACGCCCATATCACGCCCAGGGGCCGAAACCTCGACCCTCGGGCCAACGGCGGGTTATGCGGGTTATGCTGCGTCCGCACGCACGCACGCCGCCCCCTCACTGGTTTGCACGGTGATAGCGCGTGGCGTGGACGAGTTGGGAGGCGTTGGGTAGGTTGACAGGTCCAGCGACGAGAACGGCCCGGTTGCGCTCGCGCCCTCCGTGCCCGAGCCCACGCCAGCAATAGTGAGTTCTGAGGTGACGCTGACAATGTCGGATGTGCTGAAACGGTACGTGCCCGTCTGGAGGTTGACCCTGCCGGCCGATGCCGTTGCGAGCAGGCTCGGTAGAGTGGTTGATATATCCTGGGCTCTGCAAAAGCTAGCTGAGATGGCGAAAAGTGCCGCAAGTGCCCAGAAAAGCTGGACCACACTGAGAGACCACCTTGCCACGCCCGCAACGCCGTTGCCGCACGCCAACTTATAGCTGTTGGTCACCATGATAAGCGCTGGCCTGAACTTGCCGCTTTCCGAGTACAGAGCCAGACGACTATTCTACTAGCCGTAGCAACAGCAGTAATACATTGCTTAAGTTAAGAGGAAAACATTTTGATGGCAGGCCAGCTTGCTGTTGAATATTGTTGGGACAAGGGCATGGTGCATCCATTTCAGATCATCATTTCGTTTTATGACAGCCTGAATGGAATGGACAACCTACAGAAAGGAGGCTGTTGTTGTACGTGTTGTACGCGTTTTCCTCGCCCCACCTCCATGCAAGTCAGGCTATATACCATGTTCCTTTGAGTGACAACACCAACAAAGATGTCAGTGCATCAGCTCGTGCTGGACTCGGCTGTCAGGGACTGGGTCTTCATACCCCTGACCCTGGCCATCGTGCTCATGAAGCTCTTGACGCAGTATATGCATCAGGTGGGCCTGCCTCCAGCAGTGGATACACCCTTGAGGCTGTCGGTCGAGATCGCTTTGGCGTGGCCCGTGTAGACCCTAAACCGCGTGCCTGTCCGGGTGAAGGAGTCCGTGCAAACTGTGTCCTCAATTGAAACCCTCCCGAGCACGGCAGGCTGGGACTGACGCCCCTCAACACACCCTTGCCGCACCTTTCATGCCCTCCTCCCCGCCGTTGCCCGGCAGCTATTTAGCGCTCCTCCCCCCTCTAACAAGGAGCTGAAGGAGGTTCGGGAGATGCAGGCAGTCACGCGGGCCGGCCGGCTCCGCGCCATGGGCCGCTTCATCCCAGAGACGTCATACAAAATGCGCAAGGACTACTTCGCAGGGGTGCGTGCGTACGCCATGGGAGGGGAGCTAAGCAGCTTGGAGCAGGCCCACATAGGGATGGAAGGGGCCTTGCCGGCTAAATACCTGGCAGTGCGCAGGAGGGGTCCAGTAGAAGGCGGGAAACACCACTGCCTTAGCAACACGGCCCTTCGTCTCACTCCCCTGCCCCTCCCCGCGCCATTGCTTCCCGTACCCACCATCTGAGCGCCCCCCTGTCCCTCCTATCCTTCACCCTACAGGAGAAGGGGCTATTCTCGCAAAAGCCCATGACCCGATCACCGCAGGTGGGGGGGTTGAAGCTCAGCGCGCGGACCCGGGCGGGACAGGGCTGGGCGTGGTGGTTGGGGAATGCACGCATCACGGACAAGATGCTGCACGGCGGACTGGCCTTAACTGCCCGCGCCTTGGCTGCCGCGCGTGCATTGCCGCTCTCCATGTTGCTGGCCACTTTCACGGTTGTCACTGTCTTGGTTAGCGTCAGGCGGCTGACGAGGCGGGAACACCACCAGGACAGCTCGGCTCAGCTTGTCTGGTGCTGCCGGAGCCGTCCGCCAGCGGCATGGCGGCAGCGGCTCGCTGCCTCGAGCGGTCGGCGGCGCACTAGCGCAGCGGGAGGATGGATCCAGAGAACGGGACAGGCAGGCGCTGCTGGAGCCGGGTGGCGGGGCGGCAGGCTCGGCCCAGCGAGCACCCCCGGCGGCGGCCGCAGCGACAGCAGCCCCCGGGTTGCACGTGGTGGTCGCATCCGGCGTACTGGAGCGCGCGCTGCCGGGACGGAGCGTAGCACTCCCCTTTTTTCTCCGGCCCGCCCGCCCACCGCCATCCGCCCCTTTGGAGCTGTAGGGCAGCATAGGGCATAGGGCCTGTCGCTCCTGCGCCACCACCAAACCCTAAAGGATGGCGCTGATTGCGGGCATGCACAGCAGCGATCGACGTCAATGATGCGGCGGCGGTGCCCTGCGGCGGCGACGGCGGCGGCCTGTCGATATGCTGCCCTCATTGGGGTGCCCAGCAGCTGGCGTAAGCGACCGCACGCAGTGGCGCATCCCAGCCCGGACGGCTGCCCGCCGCTCCCGCCACCCCGTTGCGCTGCGCGGCGGGGGGGGGCCCTTCGGAGGGCCCGGGCGGCGCCTTCGGAGTGCCTAGGGGGGCCGGCCGGAGAGTGCCCCGCCGTACCTGCGTGCAATTGGGCTTGTACGGCGGAGGGATTGCAGATTGCGTAGAGCGAGTTCGGGCCCCGCTCTTTCAGCTAGCGTGAAGTTGGGAGCCGCCGGTCTCCCGTAAGTGTTGGCTGCCCGTGCGGCACCGGGGCCGCGGCTGAGCGCACCACCCAGGGCACCGCTGCCCTTTGTGATGCCGGCAGTCTCAGACGGTGGTAACGAGCAGCCGAGGGACTGGCGGGCTGCCGCGGCCGTTTCAGCGCTGGCCGGTCCCTTTACGCGCCACGCTGTGGCCGGTGGGCACTTCCAGAAGAATGGGCCAGAAGACTCCTGTCTGTACACCGCCACTCCACCTCGCCCCCCCCCCTCTGCGGCATCGGACGCTTCGCCCTACCCCTTGACGGGTACACCCTGCGGCCCCGCCCCGCGCAGGAGGCCATGGCCACCGACCCGACCGTGATGGTGGACATGATGAAGAAGAACCTCACCGGCATGGTGCCGCAGGTGGGGCCCGCGGCGTGGAAAGGTATTGGTTAGTGTGTGTTGCAACATGCGCACGGCATGCGGGTAACAGTGTCGTGCAAATGATAACTGGTTGGTGTGTGTGTGATGAGAGTGTGACACGCGATTGGTTGGGTGTGAGTTAATTGAGCCGGGAGGACCTTACGGGGGTGGCGCCGCAGGTGAGCGGAGTGGGGGAACCACTTAGGGTCCGGGGCTGACGATGGGGTCTCGGACGAGAAGTAGGGCGGTGGCGCAGGCGGGCCTCATGGGCTGAGAACGCTCTGGTGATATGTGGCGCGAAGAACGCGCACGGGGACGGAGGGGAGCGCGGGTATGTATGTGGTTGTATGACCAGGGAATGACAGTGGGAAGTGTGCCCTCGGCTCATCCTCGGCCCCTCCTGCCCTCTCGTCAAAACGCTTCACAAACCTGTGCCCCCTCCTCCCCGCCCAACCCCCACCCACCCACTGAGAATCCCCCACCCTCTCGCCCACCCCCCTTGCAGCTGGCCATGGGCATGGTGGTCAACTTCTTCTTCCAGGGCTTTGTGATTGGCAAGGTGCCCTTCCCGCTCAGCCCGCGGTTCAAGCCCATGCTCCAGGTGGGCTGGGGTCTTGGGGCAGCGCCTGTCGCACAGTGTCGTGATGCACAGTATTGCAGTGTCGTCGGGCGGTCGGCACCCGCATGTGCAGCGGCGAAGGTGCAGCGTTGCGAAGGGGAGAAGCGGCTCAGTCGGGGGCGGTGGTTGCAGCGGGCTGGCTTGCGTCGCAGGGAGGGCGAGCATGCCTAGCACGCCGCGGCTCGCCCTCCCTGCGACGCCCCTGTATGGAGGAGCGGCCCCGCCCTCACGGCGCTCATCCTCCCAGCGTCACACCGGCCACTCCCGCCTCCTTGTCACGATCAAACCCCAACATTCGCAATTCGTCCATGGCCGATGGCCCCTCCGGCTTTGACGGACGTGTAACATGTAAGCTGTCACGATCAAGAAGCGGAGCAGACACGGCTTTTTCCCTGGTCCACTAGTACACACTCCAGCGTCCTTTGCCCCCGTCCTTGGCTTAGCCGCCGGATCGGCTAGGGCCGCTGGAACAGTCTCCCCAGACTTCGTCCCCTCCCCCTCGCCCTCGCCCGTCAACACATCCGCCTACAACAACACAACGCATCCCCACACGCAGCGCGGCATGCAGTGCGTCCCCAAAACTCTTTCCCCTTCGCCTAGCAGCCTGGACGCTTCACCGCCACCCCCGGCAACGCACCGCCCCCCAACCCCACACGCAGCGCGGCATTGACCTGGCCTCCCTGGACGTGTCGTACTTCACCAGCCTGTCGTACTACATCCTGCTGCTCTTTGGACTGCGGGGGGCCTTCTCGTTGGTGTTCAGGTGCGTTTTGAGGGGCCGCGTCCGGCATTCGCACGGTGTGCGGGCGAGGCGCTCTGTCCATGTCCTGGCGACGAACGGTGGGGGGCAGCGGGGAAGGGATGGCGTGTACTTGGGTCACGCACGGCGCGCAACGTACGCGCCCCCTCCCCCACATCTCACACCCCACACCCCACACACACGTGCGCGCGCATACGCATGCCGATAGCGCACTTTTACGCACAGATCGTATAGGTTGTAGAGTACACATGGAACGGCGTCCCGTCCGTCTACACACACACAAACACACACCGTCCGCCACCCGCCTGTCATATGCTCTCTGCCCCGTGCCGCGCACCCTCGCTGCGCCCGTCCAGGGAGGACGTTGTTGACGAGACGGAGATGATGAAGCGGCAGATGAACCCCATGGGCGCCGCGGGGCCCATGGGCGTGGACATGGAGAGCATGTTCAAGCAGGAGAAGGCGGCGCTCAACGCGGTGAGCAAACACCATCTCAAACACAACACACTTTTGACTTGGTTGGTGCTCCTTGCTTAAGTTTGCTGAAAACATTCGAAAATTGCGATGCGTTGGATCTGAAGGCCACGGTGGGGCACTCCGCAGACAGGCCATGAGGGTTTGGGCACGCCATAGAGAGGGCCCAGCTGAGCAAGGCAACAGACACCGCCGGACAGCCGGGCGCGGCAGATGGGGACAGCCGGTGGCGGCGGGGAAGGTGGCGTGACGTGGCTGGGGTCTCTCGCCGCCGGCTCATGACCCGCCCATGGCTCTGCGCGATACCCACAGCTGCCCCGAACGTGGCTTGAGCTGCCGGTGTGGACGGCCCTTACCTTTGCCAGGTGGACCACGAGTGGGAGATGGAGAGCGCGGAGGAGCGCGCCGTGGACGTGATGCGCCGGGCCATCAAGGCCAAGAAGCTGTGAGGAGCTGGCGGCCGAGGGAGCTTAGGTGAAGCGACTTGGGCCAGCCCGCCCTCCATCTTACCCACCAGAACGACGCAGTAGTTTCCGGGCGGCAGTTCGGGTCCCCCAGTGTCAGGGTTACCGTCGGTCAATCTGTTCGCATATCTGTGAGTCTCTCTGTCTGCCGTAAAGGCCTCGCCGCCTGATGGGTGAATGGCGTGTGGCTGCCAGACCGCTCCTATCAGAACCTTGTTCCAACGGCTACACACTGGTTATCCATGTGCCCCACGTTGCCCCAGCCGTGGCGGGAGTGAAAGGAGCTGTGCGCGGCCGCGTCGGTTGTCGCCCGAGCCACACCGTTGTGTGCTTATAGGGTTTTGTTGGTCGGGGGGCGGCTGGCTGTGTAGCTGGGGGGCTGCGTGAGGGGCACAGGAGCTTTGAACAGCATCACCGGGCTAGGGCTTCATATTCTGGAAAGGGGGTGCGCGGGGGTACGGCAGTGGCTGGCGCGACAAGGCTTTCGGCGTGTAAGAGCTCGCAGCGGGCACAGAGGCATTTGTGCCGCGTCTGCGTGCGCTGTGACCGTTGTGACCCGAGGGGCATACGTGCAAGCTTGGATGGTGGCAGTGGCCACCAACTGGAGGGAGACGACAGCAGACAGTTGACGTGGTTCACCGACCGTGCGTGCGGAATCCGCGCCTGACTGACAGTTTGTGGCGGCAGTTGGCTTGCTTTGAGACAAGGGCGGCACCCTGCCTGTTGGCTCCTCAGCAATGCCGGGGGAGGCGGGCGGGCGGGCACATCTGAATTGGGAGAGGCTGCCACACAGTTGAGCGCCGTACGCACCGGTTTTTGCCTCTTGCCTGACGCTCGCATATCGCTGTGTTTTAGATACAGGTGTATGCCATTGAAGAGCGGCTTGTAAAGAACACAACGGCGTGCTTTGTACACACGCGTGTTTCGGTGTCGCATCGTGCACCCCGCCTTCTGCTACTTTCCCTGCTGGAGTGCCGTCCGTGAGATCTTGGGCGGGCGCACCCCTCCCAAGTGGGGTCAGGTCGGAAACTATCAGGGTGCAGCTGACCGGGGAACCGATGGTTGTTGCTGTATGGTTGGCGCATGGAGCCCAGGTTGTGGCGGATCCCGGAGCAGAGGCCGAGCCTTGGATGCGGCGCTGTTGCCCTCCTTATGCGCTCATTGCATGGACCACCCGCCGCGGCGTCCGCCCGCCGTGAGCGCACGCTGTGAGCGCACGCCGGCGTGTCTCCAACTTCGCGGCTTGACTCGCCCTTCCTCGTCTCCCTTTGCTGGCCGTAGCCTTCCCCCGCTTCCCCACAGACCCAAGAGCCAAATCCGCAAGGCCCTCCATGCCCTCCATGCCCCCCTTACTATCTTCCTTGTGAGGGAATTCGGAGCCTGGGTGTGGCTGAAGGGCCTGGGACGTTCATGGGGCACGTACCCCGCGGCGTTTTACTAGGGATCCGCGCATTTCACCTGCCCTGGACTCGTGGACTGTCTCCTGTTTCGTAAACCCCCTAAATCCCCCATGTCGCTAAACACCGGAAACCGGGGCCACAACCGGGCGGATTTGAATCTCCTAATGAAGTTAGCAAGCCTGCGCCCCCATGCCGCCGACCGGAGCCTTCCCCTCGAGCATGGCTATCCATTCCAGCGCCTGCGACCGCGTTCGACAGGAACAATCATGCGGAGCGCTATCGCGTTACACACACAGCCCGACCTGCTTGCATCAAAGAGACGAACAGCAAGGCCGCACGAGCCGCACGCGTCCGCTGCAGTGCTCACCGACCCATTGCATTCCTCCCATGCCCTTCTGCCTCTTCCTCTCGCAACACATCTTCACATAACCTGCACGCCTATCGACGCGCCTTCAACTCCCCCGCCCAACGCCTCGGGACGTTCGGGACGCCCCAGGGCTTCTCTACTGAGAATGCCTTCCCACCCACTCCCCCCCAAACGCCTCCCCTTTTCCTTCCTAAAGACAAATACTCAGGCGGTTGTCAATCCGTCCGTCGCCATGCGCGGTCTTCAGTCTACACATCCTGGTGAATGAGGGGCACGCAGCAGCGGGACGCAAAGCAACGCAAAGCTGCCCTCCATAAGGCTGGTTGGCGACTGACGCGGGGCTGCATCATTGCTGTGCACGAACGTCGTAAATCACCTTCGCACATCACCTTCGCACATCGATTCAAAACTCAGGATGTACAGCAGGGGAAAGGCGTGGGGCACTTGCGTGTCCCATGGCCCCTTGCGCAGACTCTCCGGGTGGGCAGCAGCACATAGGAGCACCGCCCAATCCAGTACGCCGACAATCAAATCATTGCGCCCATTGCGTCCCAGTCAAGAAATAAAAATGAGTTCTGAAGGTCAGGATACTCGTATGGCGCACGCCTCTTTGTAAGGGCCTGTTGTGGATTTTTTATTGGGCGGAGCGGCTTTTGGGGTAAAGTTCTTGAGGGCTCAGGGCGCTCAGGCACACTAGAGAACGGAGGCCACCATCCACGATCCACCAGCCCACCAATACATAGAACCGGTAAGGACCAGATCCAACATGTCAGGGCCCAAACCAACGACCCGAAACCCGCATCTTTACTGAAGATATGAACAAATAACGCACCGGTAAGCGCCGATAAGCACCGATGCCATAGCCGGGCAACAATCCGTTGTTTAGCCTGGTACTAGAGGCACGGTCGGTCCAGCCCATTATGTATCTTGGTGCCCAGATGTTGGCACGACCCGGCTCGCCGGCCGCAGCGTTACGTCCCCAGCTTCATGCACACTCTATACGGGCGCCGCTTACTGCCACGTTCCCTTCCCATTTAAGGGGCCTGCTTAACTAGCAGCGCCATCTGCTATCCTAGATTCTTGACTGACAGTAGCATTCCCTATCTCATGCGCGAGCCGTCGCCCCCTCAGTTTCCCGTGGTGTCGGCCGCCTTTCCTGGCACCTTCGTGCCTGCCCAAGTGCCGCGGTCAGCGTTGGGTTTTGACCGAGGGTTCTTGCCGCAAGACCCGCACTTGACGAGTGAGGCCATCTTGCCCTTGAACTCGCCATGAAGGCACGCGGCACAGTATCTGCGAGTTGCGTTGGCACAGTGAACGTGACCAAAGATGCAGAAAAGGCAATGTCGAAGGGCTCTGCGGTCGCGGTGCTTGTCACAACTCCCACTTCACAGCAGCCTTCCCCGTTTCGACTTCCCAGCACACAAGCCCGTCTTTCTCACCGCGCGTTGCAGTGCAGGCATTTGAGGTTGGTTGAAGGTCCATCGGAGGTGCAATAGAAGTTGCACATGGTCGCAGGTTGGAGCCTCGAAAGACGGTTGGCGCGGTTTGGAAGAGATCAAATAACGAAGGCTTAAGGTCAATGATTTTATGTTCTGCGTGGGCCTCGGGTGCCCTTCGAGCTAGCGCCCATAGGTTGTTGGCTGTACACTTGGCAGTTGCTGTGAAGGTAGGCGAAAGGATGCAGCAATTCCGGCAGGAATGCTAAGAGATGCGCGTTTAAAGTGAAATCCAATTGCAGAAAGCCGCGTGCCATGACTGCTCCGCTTCCACCGAACGTCGCTCCTTGGTGAGCAGCCCCATCCGTGACCTCCAGGTAATTGCCTATCATTTTGCTGTCGTTGCAACTGGTCCTGATGCCATTGAAGGGCTCGCCTGACTCTACGCACAACTTCGCAAACATCCCTCGACACCAGCACAGCCTCTTGGATCATTAGTTGGCAACGATGGGAGGCACGGAGGCCCGAGGGGACCCGCCAGGTCGTTGCTTACTAATCGGGGATAGGGGAGCAGTAGCCGTGCCATGACTGAGCCATGCCACCATTGAACTTATAAGTATAGGCATGCGGTACGGAATGCGTAGCGCTGCCAACTCAAGCAACATAGTAATGAGGGCTCTCAGGGGCGTTGGGAAGGGCGTTTGAGGGGTTTGACGGCCCGTTGATGGCCCCTCTTGGAAGGTCCGTCCGAGAGGCAGGCTGAGGTTTTGCTTGCGACATGGGCCTGCTTTGTTCTGTTGCTCTCGGAACGGAGAAGGTTCATCTTCCCTAAACGGATTTGCTTGCAATAATGGAGGCGCTTTTCCGCAGCTGGATCCCCGTTCATCCGGGCTTAGAAGCGGACCCCACCGCATCATTGGGCTCTGGCAGGCTAGACGAAGCGACCTACGAGCCGCTCGCGCCGGATGCCCAGCAGGCCTATCCCACTGGCCACATGCCCTACAGCGATGGAAGCCGCCGGCATGACACGACTGTCACAGCATATGCTCTCGGCTCCTGCGCAGCGCCCCGTCCACCTCCTCCTGCTCCAGCTCCTGCTCCGCGCAACAGCAGCAGCCGCATTCCCACCACCGCCGTGAGCTCCAGCAGCAGCAGCAGCGGCAGCTGCGGCGGCGGCGCCTGCAACGACGGCGGAGCTGGAGCCCGCGAGCCGCCGCCGCTCGCGGTCATGACTGACTTTCTCGGCGGCGGCCGCGTCCTGATCTCCCGATCACCTTCCTCCATGCTCGAGCTCGGCGCGGCCTGCGTGGGAGGCACGCTGGGCGCCGTCGCGGCGTTTGCGGCGTCCCCCATGCTGGCCGCCGGCTTCGCGGGCGGGCTGCTCCTGGGCGCCGTTGTAGTGGGCATGTCTGCACCGATTGACCTGCCGCCGCACATGGCGGCCGTTGGGAAGTGCGATGGCGAGCGCGCTGCCGCGCCGAAGTCGCGGAGGCCGTTGGGGCCGCGCTCCGAGCCGCTGGACGCTGCGGACCAGTACGAGTGCGACATGGCCGCGATGGCGCTTTGGGGGCCGTACATGTAGCAGCCCGCACGTGTGACAGCACTTTCCGCGGTACCGGTGTTCGGGTTCCGAAGCTTGTTACATGTTTGCACGGGCGCGTGCGTGTGGGGCGCGGCAGGGGGCAGTGGGCTGTCCTTGGAGGCTGGCGCATGGCGGCGGGCGGCGGGCCCTGTAGCTGGCCCAATGTTCCCTCGGCTCTTTGCCTGATGTGCTTCTGTCCTGACAAGAGACCAAGCCCCCCTCGCGGGCATTGGCATATCGTATTATCCTTGCAAGGTAATTGCTGCTTTACAGGGTGGGGCCTGAGTTGGGCATCGCCAGGCAAAGCTTAGCTGAAGGACGCGCCAGTGGCATTATTGGGCATGTATACCACGCAAGGCTGTGCTCCAAGCGCACAGCACGCGCTAGTCCCTCGTTACGTGTGTGTGTGTGCGCGGTGATGCTGTGAATTTATGTCAGACTGGCTGGCAGCAAGAAGATGGGTGTCATGCAGAGATGCAGTGTGTCAGTTGTACCGTGCCCGTTGACGTTTTCCACTACTGCTACGCGTATCCCACGGCGCTGTGCTGCAGCGGGAGACTTCACTAATAACAAGCATACAGAACTGAAGTGCAGCTAGGTATCGCATGCTTGGTCGTGAATACGGTAGGGCCCGGTCGTGCCATGACTCGTAGCTTCGGCTTCAAGCCGGCGGCAGGCCATGTATCGTATCACCGCGGGGCATCATATTAGTTCTGGAGACCAGCGAACAGCAAGACTGGCGCTACCCACATTGTGGGCATTTGTGCCGTGCGTGTGATGCAGCGTCTGCAGTGGGCTGTCGCATTTCTGCAAAGATGGTGCAGCCGACGACACGAGGTCGGGTCGCCTACTAGTATCGAGGGCTGTAAAATGCAACCCAGATGCGCTTGCAGATGTGTCGGATCCCGGTTGGGAAGCCGGCCGAGTGCCGAGTCATCACGAACACCACATGGGCATCGCAACGTAGCTGTAAGGATCTACGAGTACCAAACGTGGGCACGTATGCGAATGCACCAAGTTCAAACCTCTCACACGGGTCGCGCTGTATTGCCTAGAATGGCAATCAAATCTCTCATGTTTGTACAAGTTGGTCTACAATACCCCAGCGCACAAGAATACGAACCCTAGTGTCATTACTGCTGGTCCGGGCGTACAAGGTTCCTGCTGTACAATCTGCACCGAACGTGCTCCACGTGCTCCTTTCTTGTTGCAGAACAAACCCGGGGGACCTCCCTTGCCTCCACCACCACCAATGATCCTGCCTTCCACTACCTCACCCCCCTGCACGCGCATCGCCGTGGGCAGGGCACAAGTCCGGTCCCGCCACGCCACTCGCCGCCAACTCGCCGCTCTTTTTCGCTCATACCCGCAGTTTCCAGCCCTTCCCGAGTTCAGACCACTTCACAATTTTCGCATTTCATCCTCCGGCCGTGGCGTCCGTTGAACGCAAGGCTGCAATACTAGCCCCCCGTCCGCGCGCAGGAGCTTTCCTCCTCGTCACATGGTGTTCCGGGAGTGGCGGGCCAGCCAGGAGCTGGGCACCACCAGCGAGGCCGTCCGGTCGATAAGGTACGCCGCCGCCTGCGGATCGGATATGTATCCAGGCGGCGGGGGAGGCCAACAGCATGCGCCAAAAGCGTGAACGGACAATCCAACGTGACGGCCCCGTCTACTTTGGTTCACTGACGGGCGAATCGCGTAGACGGTTCATGCATTCGCAGGCGCACTACGACAAGGATAGCGGGCCTGCCCGGATTACGGCGCTGCGCGCATGCATATGTGTTTGTCGCGTGTCGCGTGTCACCCGGCAAGCACCTCAGCAGGCGTGTCGCAAGCAGGCACACATGGTCACGGACACCATCCGGCGCTGACGCTGTGATTACAGCGGGCATCTGCCAACGCACCTTGAGCGCCCATCTCCCGCTGTTGACGAGCCGCAGCTGCAGCGAGGGGCTCCAGGGGCGGCCCTCCGGCGCGGGCAGCGGGCAGCCCAGCGCCCACATGAGCCCAAAGGCGCCGCCCAGCCCGTCCGTGTTTCCCACCCCCTGGGGACGCACCAGCGGGAAGCTCATAAACATGCGCCGTGGGGTGAGGCGCGGGTAACGTAGCAAGGTGGGAGCAGTGCGAAAGGTGCGACCGCAAGGCCGTCCGGGTGCGGTCTGCGGCAGCCCCGTGCATCCCGTCTTGCCAGCCGTTGCTTCAGCGAGCCTGAGGGGCGCGCGCATTCTCACATGAAGACGTGGCTGCGGTGTGGCCCACGCGACCTCGAACGGCGTGGCCCGTGACACCGCACGCAGCACGCCGCGGCCGAGGCTGTACTGAGAGGGGCATCTGTGCCGTACGACCCGGGCATGGCCACCCCACATGGACGTGGCTGCCGGTGCGGACCACGCGACCCCGAGGGGCACGCTACCCGTTTGGGGCGCGTCGTGCCAACACCCGCCGTGCTACAACCACTGGCTGTGCGGGACGACCCGGGCGTGAAGGTCAACCCCTGATCTCCCGCGACCCTCCCTTCCCACCCCCCGTGTGCGCCCGACTCAACCCGCCAGGCAGCTCACGCCGTCTTCTCGTGTGCACATAGTAAGCGCTGCAACCGCCCGAGTTGCCTAGACCACCCGACCGCCCCGGCCCCCCCTCTTCCGGGCGCGACCCGGTTCTCTTCTTCACGCCCCCCCCCGCTCCTCCGGGCCGCTCCTCACCCGGTCCATGACGTAGCCCATGGTGTATCCGCACACCTGGCCCGCCGCGTTGAACGACAGGCTGGCGGTCTGGGGCGGCTCCTCGATCACGCGGCCTGGGGCAGGGAGACGACAGGAGGTGGGCGCCGCAACGCCAGCCAAGGGGCTCCCCGGAGGCGATGCGCCGTGCGTTACGCCACACCGAGGCACGGGAAGGTAAGCAAGGCCATTCCTACCCGAAGGCATGGGCAGGGAGCGTCCACGAGCCCAACGCGAAACACGCCCATGGTTAATGTTCTTGAAACCGTCAGCCCCCCGAGCCAGCACACATCACGGCTCGCCAGCGTTTCCGTACTTTGTCGCGCTGCGCCGTATGTAGTCAACCGCGTGGGCCCAAGTAATTGGATGACCTCCCGAGTGGCCGGTGCCCCTCCTGGAGCTCCCAAGCTCTCACCTGTGGGCTTGATACCAAAAGGCAGGTTGCCCTTGAAGGTGCCCCTATGCGTGCAGTGCGGCCTGCGCGCACGGGGTGGGGGGTGGCCGGGGGAGGCGGCGCGTTTAAGCACACGCCACAGGTCTATTCAGCGCCGCGCCGATGCCGCTGCAGCCTCTCCTTAAGCCCCACATGCGCCCTTGCAGAGTGCGCTGATACCCTACTGGCACCATGCGAGAGCCGAGAGCTCGTGGCGGCGCATCAACGCCCTTCAGGCGTCCTTAGGCCAACTGCTACGGTTCATTGCGACCACACATATCCCCCAGGCTGTGCGTTACGGCGCGGTACGGTACGGTACATGGCACTACTTACTGGAGCGAGAACCAAATCCGGTTTGGCCTGTTGTTGAGCAAGAGGGCACCGCCGCACGTCATCACATGGTAACGGCGAGACCGAAGCGTGCACGGAGTGGATGCGTGGGTGTGGAGCCTCCTGAAAGTGGCGTGTACAGTTCCTCTGCTGCAGCCAGGCTGCCCCAGCCCACGCTGCCTCACCCAAAGGGTAGGGGGCAAGAAGGGATGATGTGGCCTCCTGGCCTCGCTGCCCCAGTGCTCACCTTGCCCCGCATGCACACACCCCCGTGCCTCGCTGCCCGACCCCTCGTGCGCCTGCCAAGCAGCAACCGACCGGGCCACCCAGCAGCCCCCTACCGTACTTATTGCATGCCCGCCTGCGCCGCCCCGAAGGGATGCGCATTGGGCGCTGTGCACCCGCGAGCGTTCCAGCAAAACCAACCTGAAAGGATCGGCCCGGAAGTGGTGGTACCTGGGGGCAGGCGGGCACAGGTGGCGGGGGTGGCCAAGAGCAGGATAGTACGACGGGCGCAAGGAAAGCCGTTGGCCATGCAGCACGACTGGGCTTGGCAGCTTGAAAACCGTTACACGCCGTACAAAGCTCTCAGGAAATGCTGACCATCGGGGTACGTAAACGTACCGGGGGGCTAGGTCGGGGAAGGCCTCGTCCAGCGCCATGGTTGCCATGGTTGAGCGGAACGCATCGGGACCCATGGGCCCGATGAAGGGGGCTGCGGGGAGGGAGGGGGACCGGGGGAAGGGGCCATGTGCGCGGGGGCGTGGGCGGGACAGCGCCTACTAGGGCGCTCGGCGCCGGCCAGGAACGGGCAATGGGCTCCAGCCGGGCCGCCGACTGGGTTAAGAAAACAATCGCATTGAGTAGGCCGTAGGCGCATGCCTTCTGCCCAGTGCGGGGCAATCGCCTTGCGTACCCAGTCATATACCTGACTCCCGCTCTCCCACGTGTCCCTCCATCACCCTCGAGGGCGCCTCACCGCTGAACTCAAAGTCGTCCGACAGATCTTCCCACCGGTAGACACCTGCGGACCGGGGCCCACGTAACACATCCAAGATGACGCGGCGGGAGGGCCCGTCCGAATATACAGAGCGAGTCCGGCCGTGCCATGACGCTGCCGCCGGAACAGCACTTCACAACGAGCAAGACCGCGGGCTACCGTGAGCGCACCTGCACGCCAGTGGGCACAGCCGCTTCCTCGGCCAGGGAAATCGTCATCCCCACGACTTCCCTGCGCAGCCCCGTACCGCATGGCCCTGCGCTACGCCATCTCTCACCGCCCTTGTCGCTTTCCGCCGCGCTGGCCCCTGCTCACCCACGGCCAGCACCTTGCGCGCCTTTGCGATGAGCTCCCCGGGCGGGATGGGGAACGGGTGGCGAGCCATCTCCTCCTGCGAGGTGGGGGACCGGAGGGAGATGGCCTCGCGCGGGGCGTCCCGCGCACGCCTCCTCCCAGGACGTCCCGTGGATACCCGTGGGAACCGCCATCCATAGCGCTAGGCAGAACATGACGCTTAGGCCATCCACGAGCATGGGCCATGTAGCAAACGCAATGCTTTGTCTCGACCTGGCTCCGCCCGCGTCAGCATCGGTGCGGAGTGAAACTGCGCGGGCCCGGCCGCTGTAGTGTTGCATTCGGCCTGTCAGCACGAAAGCAACCCGGCCGCCGCATGCTACCCCCGCGCGAAACCGCGCATGCACCGCACCTTGCCGTTGCCAAGATACAGAAACCTCCCCCGGGCCAAGACTCCTGGGGCCACACGCACCTCCTCATCCAGGAAGAAGTCGAGCTGCAGGTCGGGCGGAACGGAGCCTTCAACCTGGCTCAAACCGCCGCTGCCCTCCTCGGTCCCACTCGTGCTAGTCCCCACTGCCTGCGGGCTGAAGGGCGCCGCCGCGCCGCGGCCGGGGCTGCCCGACGCGTCGTAAGGTTCGGTGCCGCTGCCTTTGCTGCCACTGTCAGTGGCAGTGACGTAGGTCGTGTGGGCGGCGGCCCCGCCAGGAGAGAAGGCGCCGCCGCTGCCCGCGCCGTCGCCGCCAGGGGTGTCGGGGGCCCTCCATTTCAGCGGCCGGTGCGATGCCGGCGTCTGGTCCACGGCGCCGACTCCGGCGCCACCGCGAAATGAGTCGGCCCCTGTGGCCGTGCGGCCAGCCTCGCTCGTGGCGGTGCGGTCGTCGTCGTCGGTCGCTGACCTGCTGGGGCTCCCCGAACCCGACTTGGAACCCGACATGTCGACGGGTGTCGAGCACGCAGAGGCAGCGACTCCAGGCCGACCGCAGCGCTCGCGCGGATTGTCCCCAAGTATGTCGGCGGCTACGACCAAAGGCACAGCTCTTGCAATAATAGGAATGGGCTATTAGGCGACGATGGTTCAGACCGATTGGGTGGAGGGCTCAAGTTGCGCAGCCTCTCACTCGCGGAAAGGCCGGCCGAATCCAAGGCTTGCGTCATCACAGCATCCTCGTGTGCCTCCAAAGAAAGCGGCACATCACGCAGCTCAATGACACCGCAATTGCAATGACGTTGCATATAATGCGTTGAGATGCGATGAAACTATTGCGTGGGCTTTGGGTTCGTCCCTTGGGTCGGCCCGGTTAATAGTCTCCCTGGAACATCTTCGTGCTCATTGATGGCAAAATCCATGTCCAGCAGTCACGCCTTGCCCCTGGGTCAGGGGAGACTGGGTTCCCCCTTCAAGCCCTGTCCGGGGCGCACCGCGTCCCTCCCCGACATCCTTACCCTGCAGCACCTGCGTGTTCCGACAGCAGCGAATCTTTCAACACTTGGCCTGTCCCACCCTTGACAGTTCCCTTGCCACCGTCCGGCACGGCACGGTGTCTTCCCCACCGACCCACCCGCCCACCACGACACGCCGCACTCAAGCTGCAGGCAAACAAACGCTGTATAGACCACACATTCATTTTCCCTATTCCTAAATACATTTTCCAAAGGGCCACATCCGCGTCGAGGTCAAGGCTTCAGCCGTGCCCGGACACGCCCCCGCCGCCTCCCGACCTGGACACCCCCACCGTCTGAACAGCTCCATCGCTGTATCCGACCACGATCGTGTCGCGGGTCGGGTGCCAGCTGCAGCTGGTGCCGTACACCACGTCATCATTGCCGTACCCAGGCAACTGCCATCCCCTGTCGTCGTACTCAGGAGCGCCGACGGCGCTGATGGCGCCACCATCGCCACTGTACGGCACTATGACGGACACGTTGCCGGCGGCCGCCGCCGCTGCCGCCGACACGCCCTGCGCTGCGGACCCGCCAGCGGGCGAGGTGCCGAAGACGCCCAGCCAGCCACCACCGCCTCCGCCAGCGCCCTCGTCGGCTGCCGCAGCCCCGCCGTTGCCCTGCGTGCACAATGCAGACATGAACGGGCTTGCCACCAGGCATGACCTGTGCAACGTTTCCGGGACGCCTGTCGTCCGGGCCATGCGGCAGCCGGTACCGCACGGGACTCCAGCGCCACAGCCATACTCTTTCAGAGGATTTCCTTTCTGTTCAGACGGAGTGGCAGTTCAAGAGGAGGTTTAGACACTCAAGGATTCGATAGCCTGCCGGCGATGCATGCAATGCCTCGCTGCCTGCGGGGCACTGCAGTAGCTGGCGGCACGCACAGGCCCACCTGCAGGTCCACGATGTACACGGCAGGGCCGCCTCCGCCCAGCACCACAGCCGCCGCACCGCCGCGCGGCGACAGGCACATGCAGGGGGCCCACTCCGCAGACCAGCCGCCGCCCGTCGCGCCGCCGTACGGCAGGTACGGAAGCAGCGGCACGGAGAAGAAGGGCTCACACAGGCGGCGCAGGCTCCACAGCCGCACGGTCGCACCGCAGCAGGTGGCGAGGATCGTTTCGGCACCGTTGTCGTACACTTGTACGGCGGCGGGTGCGTACGACGCGGGCGCCGAGGAGGCGTGGAGCGGTGCGTTGGCCCTGCGGACAGACATGGAAGGGGCATGCAATGCCGGTTTGCGGTATCATGCGCTGACACGCGTCACGCGGCTCAGCATCAGGGAACACAAGCAAAGACTTCCCATAAAGCTGCCGCACAGTGCTCCCGCGACGGCGCAATCAAAACAACAAGCGCATCCCTTCAGGCGTACCTGAAGGTGCTGAGCGGCTGTGGCCGAGACCCGGACGCATTGCTGTCGTAGAGATGCACCGTGCCGCAGGCGGTACCTGCCGCGAACCAGCTGCCCTGCACAGGCAGCAGCGGCAACGGCGGCTTGTCAGCAGGCATGAGTAGGTCAAGTGGAAAGACGCTCAATGGCGTTCTGAGGCAAGCAGGTCAGCACTCTTCCGCACCATTTCGCAATGTGCGCCCGCCGATAAGTATGGTACTGTAACCAGTGGCTGAACGCAGTGTGACCGCGCAATCAGACACTAAAATCGGCCAACCCTTTCGTGTACACACTCAAACGTACCTGCGCATTGTACGCCAGGCTGAGCACCGGGGCTTCCTGTGGAGCACGTCAAGGTGTTGCAGAACGGGAAGGCCTGAACTTGGCGCATACTTATTTTGACGCGACCGGCGCAAGTCTTCAAGGGCGGGCATGACCCACCAGCAGGGATCGACTTAATGTACGCACACTGCTCACATGACGCTGGTACCCATCCCACCCCAGGCGTCGCAGCCGATGCATAACCGGCACATTGCGTTCAGAACTGCGATGCAGTGTGACAGCACTTCCCGGGCATATCAAGACCGAGCCGTTGGCTCCGTCGTCTGTCTCGCGCAGTGGCCACTAATGAGCTCGCACGCACCTGCGGAACCGTGTAACTCGACACCCGCTTGAACGCTCGCATGTTCCACAAGCTCAGCCGCCCGCCGCCGACACTCCCACCACCTCCTCCTCCTCCACCGCCACCTCCGCCTCCGCCCGCTGCCGCAGCGCTCGCGACCTGCGGCGCCGACGCCGAGTGCTGCATGGGCTGCCGCGGACCCGCCAGCACGCGCTGCGGCAGCACAGCGACGGTCGCCGCCGCCGCCGCCGAGGAGGGCGCCGTCGCGGAGAGAGTGGACGGCCGGCGGGCGGCCATGGCGGCCGCCGCGGCGGCAGTGGCCGCCGCTGCCGACGGCGGCACCGGCGCCGCCGCGGCGGCGACTATGAAGACCGGATCCTTGCGGCTGCAGGCGAGCTGGCTGACCCAGGGGGCCGCCGGGTCGGGCGGGATCTCGGCGGATACGCGCCGCGTGTCGGCGTGCCAGGCCAGTATGCCACGGCTCGATGTGCCGACCAGCATCACCTGCCAGGGGCAGGGAAGGGACGGGGGTGCGTGGCCGACAGCGCATTGCAAGGGAAGGAGGCTAGCCGGTGATGTGCGGACAGGGTGGTATGTGCCGCCCATTGAGCAAGGAGCGGGACGCGTGAGGGCCGGAGGACACCCATGGGAGCGAGAACAACGCGTTATTGTCCAAGTGCGCAAGGGAGGAGGGGAAGTGTGCGGCGAGTGCACGAGCGGTACAGGCGAAACCGTATGTTACAGCGGCGTGCAGCTGGCCCGAGTGGATGGCCGAACCTAGGACAGCTATTACCGGTAAGGTGACAACACCGGACGACGCGGCATCAGATGCTGCAGCCCCACCTTATCGGCGCGCGCGTCCCAGGCCACGCACGTGACGGCCGCGCCGCACGCCAGCCGCGCCTCCCGCGGAGAGCTCTGGGGGCCGGCCCGCAGACGGACAGCAATGTCAAGGAGGAACTGCAAGGGGGGCTCGCGCCCAGGAATGACTCTTGATAGGTGAAAGGTGCGACGTGGTATGCATGGCGAACACGGCGGTGCGCATCCTCTGCAGCACGTGGGCCAGACACGACCGTGGTAGGGTGCAAGCAGGGCCGAAGAATACGCCTGTCGTGCACTGAGCCCGGGCCTCGTCCCGTACACCCCGTACCTGGGCACCACCCGAGCCAGCTCCAGGCAGCCAGATGGCCACCGAGCCGTCGGCCGCCCCCGTGGCCACGTTGGCGCCATGTCCGGGCGAGAACTGCGCAGCCAGCACCGCCGCGCCGCGACCGTGTAGGGCCCCCGGCGGCACCGCGTGTGCGCCGACGCCGTGCCAGCGGCCGCCGCCCACCACTGCGCCGCCGCGCTGCACGCTGGTGGTCACGCCGGAACCGGGGCCGGGGATGGGGCGGGTGTGCGCGGGCCGCGCGTGCAGCAGCGGCTCATCAACCCCGGGCGCCGCTGCCCCATCCTCCCCCGGACCATCCCAGTCGCTGCCCTCCCCTCGACCGTCGCGGGCGTGTTGTTCCTCCTCGGCAGCAGATGCCTGGTCGGGGGCGTCGTCGCTGCAACTCCCGCTTGCGCCACCGCTGTTGTCCCTGCTCCCGGAAAAGCCGCCCCCGGCGTCCTGCGGGGTGGAAGGTTAGGCCAGCGCACCACCAGCAATGCGGCATGTGCTCTGTGGTCTTCCAGCGAGTGCTCCTGGGTGCGACCTCGCCGCCACTCGCACAACTCGCGGTCTCGCCACGCAATTGTGCATCGGCCGGAAGCCGTCTCCTGTCCATCCGTCCGTCCCTTCCTCCCCTGCGTGGATTTCCTACCATACGCAGGTAGACGCTCGGACCTTCATAAACGGCAGCCAACGGCCCCAGTATGGGCTCCTCAGAACGTCAGCCGCAACGTGGTCGCAACCAACCTCTAATGCCCGTGTTCGCTGAGCCTGCGCGTCGCTCTCAGCCGGCCCAGCTACCAGCATGACCGCCGGATCCTCGTCCTCCTCCCCGCTCGGCGGGCCCGCCGGCGATCCGTGGGTCTGCTGCATTTGCTCCTCGGCCGCCAGCAGCAGTGGCGGCGGCCGGGAGTCGTCGCGCCGCCCCTCCGATGCGGAATCCCCCGGCCCATCGCGCTGCGATGATGGGTAGGAAGAAGAGGCGCCCGGATGCTGCTCCCGTTCCCGGTCCCGCTCCTCTTCCTCTGCTTCAGACACCGATGGGAGGGAGGGGGTGCGAGACAGCCCGACCGACGCGGCGGCAGACCCGGCGGCCGAGGCCCCATCGGCACCGGACGCCCCGGGGGCGGGCGCGGCGGCCATGCTGCCGCTGGCCGCGGACGCAAACCCGCCGAAGCCCTCCACCTCGCCCAAAGCATGCAGGGGCGCCTGTGGGCGGTGGGGCGGGGAACTGGGCAAAATTGCCTTCGTTGCACGCTCAACGCACGGACTTGGTTTGGTGCAGAAGAGCTGGTGTAGACGTAGGTCATGCCAGGGCGCGAATCGGTATGCATTTCAAGACTGCAATGCTTGCCATGGATGGCACGACCGTCTTCGCTGTGGAAAACCGACCTGCAGGTCTTGCTCCGTCACGGAGTGCCACGCCTGTGGCACACAGACGGGGGCACCGTAGGTAGGGAATATCGGTAGTAGCGCGGGGCACGCACCTTCGGACGTACAGAAGCCGAGAAACCAGTGACACGCTAACAAAACGGCTACGGTAACGTGCCCGGTCGTTCAATGGTGGACATTTCAAGGCCACGCATGCCAATAACTTGGCGCGCTCAGCTCGTGCAAGGTGCGATACTGTGAAGCACTGTAACCCGTACCATCAGGCACCGTTTTCGGCTGCACGCACCTCGAGGCTCAGCGTGCGGCCGTGTCGTTGACGCTGTTGGCTGCGGGCAGGCAGCTGAGGCTTCGGCTGCGGCTGCTGCTGCTGCGGAGCCGGTGGACGCTCTGCGACAGCTGGCTGCGCCTTCGCGCCAGAGAGCGCCGGCTTTGACGAGTCTTCCCGCGTGTGCGGCGTGCCGGCTGAGGTTGATAACTCCAGCGCTGCCGCCGTGGAACGCCCCGACGCCGCCGGGGCGCGCTTCATCACATCCGCTGGTAGCCTGCCGGACGGCTCGCCCGGAGCAGCTGCGGCGGCCGCCGGCAACACCGCCGCTGCCCCCGCCTTCGCCGCAGACGCTGCCGCTGCAGACGCTGCGGGGCACTGTGGCGATTCGGCTGCCCTCAGGACGGTCAGCTGCTGCTCAAGCGCCTCGATCTGCCGCTGAAGCGACTCAATCTGAAACCAGCAAACCCGGTAGCCGTGGCAGGGATACGGGTTGAACAGGCAGTCGGCCTAGGTGATCAGCAGGAATGCGCGATTACGGATGCAGAATGGATGCTGATGACGAATGCGTGAAGGCGTCGGCACATGGGCAGCAGTCGCGGAACGCGCAAGAGCGGGCAGCGTCCGGTCACCGGCGGCAGCGGGCGCCTGGGCAGCATGAGGCAGCGGAGGCAGCGGCGGCGGGTGGTGGCCGGCAGTAAGGGGCTGGGGGCGCACCTGCTGCTGTAGGCTCAGCCGCTGGCGGCGGTCGGCGTTGAAGCGGAGCACCGCGGGCAGCGGCAGCGCAGCCATGACCTGGCTGAGGAAGTTGCGGAACGAGACCTGGGCGGGCGCAAGTGGGGATAGAGGTAGGCTTGGGCGCGCGTCACAGATATCTCGCGGAAGGGGGCATGCCCGCGGATGCATGGAGTGGGCGGAGGGCGCCTGGGAACACACCATCGGTGCCTGTGGTCGTCGCGGCTCCGCCCTCTCGCGTTCGTCTTGCGCCCCTGGAGCCCTCACCTCCAAAAGACTCATCCATTCGGGATTGAAGTACGCCTGCCGCCGCATGCCCGGGAGGAGACACTCAGGACGAATTGTCTGTTAGTATGACTAGGTGGGCGCAACACTACGGACCTTGCACATACACCCCATGGCGCAGTATATGTACTGCCTCATGTGCTCATCGGTAGCCCCCCGACCCATAGTAGTGCCAGGAGCGAAGCAGACAATGAAACGGAAACCCCAGGGCCCCACCCAACCCCCTCACCTGGAACGCCGGGTCCTTGCGCGGATTGGGCACAAAGGCGAGGGCCGCCCACTGGCGCCAGAGGCCGGCCTGTCAATACCGGGGGCATTGCAACGACAGCTGCTTGGGTTACACACACGCCCAAGCCATGTGGGCGAATGTCTAACATGCTACGAGGGGCGATACCCTAATAACTCCAGGACAGGTGCTCCACGGCGGGCTTTGAAGATGACACCCCTCATGAAGAGTGTACCATTTGTCGCCGTCCACGGGGTACCCACCCAACCTCGACTCAACCCGCATCGCAACCTGTTTCCTCGTCAGTTTTCTTGCCGCCCGACCTTAACAGCGCCGTAGCGTACCTCTGGCCCGGACAGCAGCATGTCTCCGTTCTGCTTGAAGAACTCAGCCACCTGGCCGGAGCACACAGGCACAGCGGCAACGGCAGATTTAGCGAAGAGCCGACCGGCACTAGTGGCCAGCACGGGCTGCGCAAACGCTGCACGGGAAGGTGGCTGGGAAGCTCGGGAATGAAGCAGCACGCTGTATGACGGTGTAAAGGGCAGTTCAGCGGCAAGGGCAGGTGCGATATGCACGCAACACGCACAAGCAGAGGGGCAGTGCCGGTTGCCCTGAATGGCATCCCCACGCACCTTTTCCTGCCGGCCCGTCCGGACGCATGTGACCAGCGCCGCCTTTATGAGGGCCACCTCCATTCGCTCAACCATGCCTTCAAACCGCCCGTCCAGCTGACTGTACAGCCTAACAGCGCGAGGAGGCATGCCAACGAAATGAGGTGAGGTGGCAGGGGAGCAACGGGTCAAGGCAGCTTCATGGCTTGTGACACGGGAATGGTGCCAAAGGGGGGCACGGCACAACGGGAGCCCTGTCAAGCTCCGCCGCGACTGGCCCACCATGGCCCCCGACTGCGCAATAATGTGAATCCCACAGAGAGCTTCTATGATGGCTGCGCTTGGCGCATACACGCTCCATACCCATCCCCATTCGTGTATGCGCCAAGGCCCGTCACGTGTCAGTCAGCACATCCAACCGCTCTAACGGCTTCCCCAGGGACATGAAGACCACGTAGACCCAATCCGAGTCTGTGCTGTTGCCCCAACGTTGTCCCCTCCATGCCCCTGGCCCGGCCGAACGAGCTGCCCTGCCCTGCTCTGTCACCACCGCCATGGCGACGGCCGGACAGTGGCGATGGGGACACGGCCCATCGAGCCACGCGTAGCTCTGCAGGGCCACGGTTATTCACACCCCCTGCCCCATCACGCGTGTTCTCCGTCGAGGCTCCGAGGCGCAACCTCGCGGAGCGCCAACCTGTCCGCCAGCAGATCCAGCAGCTCCACCAGCTGCGCCGTACGGCACTGCGGCAGCAGCTGCCCGAAGACGAGCTCACACAGGGCTTCAGCCTGCATAGTTGCACAGGCGTATGGGGCTAGACGTGAACGATGGTCTCACTTCTGGTGTCGAGCTGCTGTGGAAGGGAGGCTGTGGCCTTCCAATGCCACAGCCGGTGGGCGAGGGCGTCTTGAACAACGTGGTCCGTTGGAGCACACGTGCGCACCTTACCTGGAAGCCACAGCACCTGTCGGCCGCCAGCTCCGCAGCGAAGGACTGCGCGGGCGCAGTTCGGCCCAGGAATATGCATGGACGGGTCGAGATCCGCAAGGAATATGCTAGCGGTACTCCTGCGCTGCTCCACAGCAACCGCCCTGACGCGTACGTTGTCCCGCGTGCACCACGGCGCCCCTTTGACCACCCCGCCGCGCATCCTGAGTACCTGCAGCGTGCTGGTAAACCCCCGAAACATGAGGTACTCCTTGAAGAGCGTGTCGACGTAAGGCAGGGAGTCCATCGTGTCGATTGCTGACTGGGATGCAACACGATTTTGGGTGGAGATAGCGTGATAGAATAACTTTTATGTCGTCATGTTAGTGTTTAGTTGGTGTAACGCATGACAGCAAGGCTGGCACCGGGCTCTGTGGCATTGCTCGGTCATATCTCGGTCATATTTGAAGCAACTCTTGCCTTCGTCATCTGATTGCAACCATCCTGAGCAAAACCCTCCTCCGGAAATAGATGCCTCCGAAACCGTGTCGTTCGGTGCCCGCCCCCGCGAAGGTCGCGAAGGTGCATTTAGAGGACCGTGTCGTGTCTCGAGGGCACCAGCTACTGTTACCAAGCACAGCGCTTTCCGACCCCTTCCGGCCGAATCATGGGGGCATTCCTCCCGCTACTTAGCGTGATCTACGCGGGCGTCGTTTTGTACAATGCACTTATAGTTGAAAAGCTCCCCTTGAATCTCCTCTACACCTGGCACCCGCTCCTCGCAAACCTGTTCATCGTCTTTGCTGCTCTAGGCGAGTCGGTATCGCCGCGGCGGGAGGTTGTCGTCGGGCGGGCGGCGAGGTTGGCGTACCAGGCTCAGGCTCCTGTGCTTGCGGGAGTAGTGCGCTCTTGGGCTACCATGAAACCCTGGGCTTTCGACAGTATTCTCGATCTGCGCCGCCCACCACGCTCACTCAGGCATGTCTGCTGCCCAAGGCATCCGTGGCAAGGTTGCGCAGAGCCGCAGCGCCAAGGAGCCCTACGTCACCCGTCACGCAATCTTCAACTGGCTGGCGCTGTTTTGTGCGGCGGGAGCCGGAGCAACCATCTATCTGGTACTGATACTTGCATACTGGGGACCTTTGAGGATTTAGGGCCCAACCTAACACATTCCTTGACGCTGCAGAACAAGGAACGTAACAGCCGGCCGCACCTTGCGACTTACCACGGCATCGCTGGAGCCGTCACCAACTCGTTTTTTGTGCTGAATGGTACGGCCATACGGGCGCGGGCGCATTACCTTGTCCGCAGCTCCGTATGCTAGCGTACGAAGCATCCAGGAGAGTGTTCAGGATACCTGAGGGCTGCGCTGGGGTGAAGCATCCGGCTCTTCAGTACCCGGGGCGTGTGGACCCACACGCATGGCTGCATGGCTTGGCGGCTGGCCCAAAAGAAGCTGCTTACGATGAGCAGTTAAAATGAGGGTTTTAACTCACAAATATACATCCCTTTGCTGGCCTGTTGTCGTCACGGTACGCAGTGCTGGGTGGCGGCGCGATGAACACGGTCCCCTCCCTGTACAAGTACATCAAGTTTCATCGCCTCAACGGTTACATACTCTTCTGCGCTGTACTCGCCACGCACGCCACCGCCGTGTGGCGCGGCTACGCGGGCTTCAAGACGAACGAGTACGGCAAATACGGCCTGGTCGGCCTGCTGGGGCTGATGCTGCTTACGACACTCTCCGGCGTCAAGCTTAGCCTGCTGCCGGGCGGCCGCAGCAAGGAGAAGGGCGCTTGAGCAATTGAGCCCTCGGCCCGGGCTGTGGCGCTGGCGTTGTATGTTGTTGCCGGGCTTCGTGTTCCTTTACCGTGATGTGGTCGAAGGGTAGAGCGCAAGGGTAACATGCCTTCCCTTGCATTGATTTGGCAGGCGTTGAAGTTCCTGTGATAATGTACGTGGCGGCCTACGCTGACGGCACTCGTGAACTACCCTTGCTTGCAGTGATTGATGGATGCCGTGCAAGTTAGAAAGTATGGTACGCATGTGCAGCTGTGACATGCTGGCTAGTGCGTTTCCCATTCGGTGTAGTTTGTCGGGCAGTCAACATGCCTTGTCCTAAACTCTGGTCTCGATCGACTTCGTATGAAGAAGATCTCTCTTGTAACTATAAATGGACGGAGCTGACTGCTGGTATGCTTAAGGAGCCTCTGGGAAGGATGTGTCGTACGTCGTTGTGGACTAGACTTCTAGGGCTCTCGACACTGCTCTTGATATTCATTCACAACACGTCACGACCTAGACGAGGCTCGTCATTTGCCGTGAGCACGGGCAATGGGTCGTAACGCTGCGGTAGGCACATGCGTACGGCGGATGGGATCATGGCGCTCCTTGTCTACCAGGTCTCCATGTACATTGCTACCTTGTCTCCATGTACAAAAGTGGCGGGCAATCCAAGGCTAGCAGTACATGCAAGATGCAACTGTTAAAGGCTGCAATTCTGGTATTGCGGTGTCCATATCCCGGCCAGAGCAGGGTGTGAGATAGCTGGTTAGCTGCTCACGTGCTCAGCCATACATGCCGGACCGGAGTTATGCGTTGGGATTTAGGATCCGCTGGTGCAGGCTAGGTGTTCATGGGCCGAGGCCCCAGTGTACGGCATTGTGAGCCGCCTCCATAGATACATATTCCGTTGGCCTCCAGCGAAGAATGCAGCACATTATAACTACGAGCAGCACTCCACGCTGAGGTTCTCGGGACCCAGTCCGAAAGCTTTACTGCAAGGAGCTTGACAAGCCACAAGCGCCTGTCCACCTTACCCTGGTGACCACCCATGATGGCCGCATGTGCGGTGCACGCTTGATAAGCCGTACGAAGATAATTTGCAGCGCGCCTCGCTTACTTCTATCAACCAGCGATCGCTGCCATTTCCCCCGAAAGCCGAAACAATAAACAGCGAGGGACTTCCTGCAGCACTGGGCCCAAGAAAGCGCCGGTCATGTACCGGTCCTGGTACGGAAGGTGAGGGATGCGGTGCCCAGGGGCGGGACGGGACGGCGGCAAGACAGGCAGCACTGGTACGGCTACGAACCTACAAACCCAACAAAAACAGGTGACGCGTCAGGTGCACGCCAATTACATGCAATACTGAAAGCACGGCAACACGATACGCACCATCGCGTCACGGAGATAGGCGACGGTGATTGTGCCCATCGGTCCCGACAGCACACAGCAGATGCGCTTCAGGATGCTGTATCCAACATCCACCATAGTTGCTGTCCATCCCGTCCCATCCGCAATGCGCAGGCTCCCAGAAGATTCCTTGTGCGCAGTTCCAGATTACCAGACGTAGTCATGCATGCTCTGTCATGACATCAGAGAGCCACGAGTGCTGCTACACGAGATACTCAACAAGCGTCCGATATTTCATGTCCATCACCGGCCTGGCACAGACCAGGGAAGGCAAATATCCATTCAGTCGCCGTCCACGTCAGGACAGGTACATGCACAGCTATGCTTTCAGCTGCCGCCCTACACCACGGCTAGGCTGCCTTCCCCGTAGAGGCTGCCTTCCCCGTCTTTTTTTACCACGGGGCACCGACCCTGAGCCGTGCATTCCTTCGTCGTTCGTTTCCTGTGACAGTCACCGGGATGCACAACCGCAGCTCAGTCAATGTTGAACATGCGCCGACTGGCGTGGCCGGTATGACCAAACAGCCTCTTGTTCAGGAACATGAATATGGGCCCGTGCTTGTCGTCCGGGAGGTAGGCCGGGGAGCTGGAGTCAATGCGGGGGAAGAAGTTCAGCACGACCGCGTGGACCAGCTCGTGCCCCAAGGTGTGCGCCAGCGTCTCCAGTTTGCTGCGACACACTGATCCTTCAAACAGCATCGGGTTGGTCTCGGATATGGACTCCTTCCAGCGGTTGAAATTGACGTAGACAGTGTTGTCATCGTGGAGGCCCGACAGCCATGAGTGCGCGTCGCGGGGGTCCACGCCCATCACGACGCTCAGCCGTCGCCGGTTGGTGCGCGTGATGTGCGCAGCAAGCAACCCTCCTAGGAAGTGAACTTCAATCAGGGAGCACAGCGCGTCGAGCTGCTGCGTTGTGACGTCGGCGGGTTGGAAGTCGAGCGCCCATCCGCCACCCTCCGGGGTCTGCGCCGCAGCCAGGACCGCCGCCCACGCTCGGTCGCGGCATGTGGCATCCGTGCTCCACCCACGAGCTTTGTGTACGCGGTTCAGCAGCCTCTTGATTTGTGAGAGCTCATCATCCGGGATGAGGGGCAGATAGTCCCGCTCGCGCATACCCTGGCACGTACAAACACACATTGAAGTAATGATAATTCGTTGTGCTGGCCTCAATGGCTGCAGTCGCTTACACGTTCATAGCGACCACGCCTATCGCTATGTCGGCGCTCGGAGCGAGCTAGCCATGCCCAGTAGGCAAAGTAGCCAGCAATTGTGAATGCTCCTGTGACCACAAGCCCTAAATCAGAGACTCTCATGTCAGCGACAGCTATCGTCGAGTCCTTGTTTCAAGAGGGAATGACCCGGGCAACAAAGAGCAAGGCTGATCGTAATGTGGTGGATCGTAATATGATGAAGTACCCACCTGTAGGGCGGTTTTGAGGCACCGTTAGTCGTTGGTGATTGATGCCGTACAACATTACGGGCATTCCAGCTGTGACCCATACACCGGCACAAATGGCCGCCAAAATCGGCCGCATGACCGGCGCTACTCACGCCGTTCCCCCATGACGGACAGAGCTGACAGAGAGGGCTCACTAGTAACCTTAACAGCAGCCCACCAGACAGCGCGTGCAACTGGCCCTGCGCCCCTGCCTCTGAAGGATCCAGCCTTCCAGTTTGGAGGGCGCACGGACGGGTGGCGTGGAAGCCTTGGTGATCTGGCAGTCCACAGCGGATGCGCCCCGTACAACGCCAGTCAAGCCTCAGCGAAAAGGCATCCTGCCGCTCATGCACCTTCAGCCCACAATCTTACGGCTGAAGTGGCCGGACTAAACAAATTTATCAAATGTGAGGATCAGCGGCTACAGCAGAAACAAGTAAAGCGGTAGACCATGCGGTCCAAACTCTTCACAGAGCCCGGAACCCCACGTGGTCATTGCACAACACTCTCTTTGTCCGCCAAAAATGTGGGCACCGCTGGTTGCGCCAGCACAGAGGGACAGCATGCTTGCACCGCGACGTTGCGCACCGTGCACGGGAATGCCAGCCGTACCGTACATCAATGAAACCCGTACCGTACATCAATGAAACATGCTGTACGGCAGCACCTGTGAGGCCGCCGGCGACCGGCGCGCCGCTGCGGAACGCCGCAGCCGGTGTACCGTACCGTCCCGGCGCGCTTGCCCCAGTCCATGTCCTCGTTCTTTTCTCTCGCCCATGCACGCCTTTCGTGCTGCTGAGGAGCCGTTCTCGCCCGCTGCCAGTTGGCCGCCAGAGTAGGGCACCAGCGTAGGACGCCAGCGTAAGTACTCTTCATTGCCCTGCCGTAGGAGGGCCGCCACCGTGGCGTGCCGCGCCCTACCGGCCCTTGCCCTGCTGCTGCATGCTCTTCCACATCTCCGCCACCAGCGGCCCGATGTTGGGGTCGTCCAGCCACTTGGACATCACCTCGGAAGTGGGGCTGGTGGAGATCTCGCGGATCGCCACCCAGAACTGCCGGGGGTTGGGCGTGTTGACGAGGGCCGGAAGGAGATAACGTTAATGGAGGAAGGGAATGAAACGGAGGGGGCGAGTGGACAAACGGCGCGATGAGGGGCGGAGTATGCGGAGAGCCCCCAGAGGGCAACCCTAAGCTGGCAGGGTACCGTACACGCATCACATAGGGAAGCGGGCGAAGAGGATGGAGGGAAGGGGCCGACGGGATGAAGAGGAAGAAGATCCGCAAGTGGACAATGCCTCACCCCAGAAGGCGGGTGCCCCTAGGCAGCAACGGACAGGGTTCAAGAGCAGCAGGAAGGAGGAAAGGGTGGATAATAGGATAAGAGGTCATCGAGCTCCGGCCCGGCTTTTCGTGACCCACGCCGGCGGGGCGTACGTCCGCCGTACCTTGGGGTCTTTCTGCGCCCGGAAGATGATCTGCGGGTCCATCGAGCGCATCATGGTGCTCAGGTCCAGCCGCCCCAGCATGCTCATGCCCCACATCTCGCGGAAGTACTGCATTGAGGGAGGGACGAGGGGTGGTGGCGGTGCGAACGGGGGAGGCGAGAGACTGGCGCCAGGCACTGTGGGCGTGAGGCATCGGGGGGAATGTAAACTGGGGGGGGACATTTTTACTCACGTGCAGCTGCCCCGACGGCTCACACATCGCACGACCAGGCAAGGCAACCTTCAATCATGCGCAGAAGGGGGGCGCGCCAAACACTGGCCGTGCCGATGAACTCCGTCGCCGCTCTGTCCATGTCCCTCTTCCACCCAGCGCTCATGCCGTGCCGGATGCCGTACTGCCTTCCGAATGAGGGGGCGCGTCTGCGCATCTGTGTTGCCCCAACTTTGCCTTGTAGTAGCCCACCCTGCTGGCAACGTCCGTGCACGTGTGTATACGTCCGTAGATGTGGGTTCCCATTCTGCAGCTTTACAGTCAAACTAACCTACGCCAAGATGCGTGTAAGGGGTCCCGTACTGCCGTACGAACCTGCAGGAACTGCTGATGAGCGACCGGATCGTTGGCCACGCGCTCCTCCTGCTCGACCCATCTGCAATTGCGTAGGGAGAGAGTGGGTATTTCAGTATTAAAGGCCGTACTAGCGCCGCATACATGGCCGAATGAATGCCGGAACCGGAGCTAGATAGGGCTGCGAATGACGGCGGCGGGATAAGAACTTTGTCTGGGATCCGTGCGACGTGTCGTTGCAGCGGCCTGCTGTCGACTGGACCTCGCACATGCCCGATCGGACGCGTACTTGTACAAGCCCGCGGACTACGGCCATGCCGGACCGTGAGCGCGCGAAATTCTCTGCCGTCCAAAGCAACACACCCGACCCACACAGCGCTCTCGTCCCATGCATGGGCCTGAAAACTATTGACACGCCTACTCACCTGCGGTACTCGGTCAGGCTCTGCTTCAACCTGCGGATTGAAGCAGGACACGGCCCCGGCTGGTGTGTTCAGCATTGGAGCAAGCGGACATTTGAACTGGACGGTCGCCATTCTGTCCATCGGCGACCAGCCAGCCCAGGAGCTCGGGGTCCTTTATACGGACAGCGGATGCACAAACGTCACCGACCGGTACTACTATGCTCAATAGGTGGTGCGCGTCCAAGTCGGCGGCTAGGCTGGTAGGGAACCGTGACCGACGTGAGGTGAGCAAGCTCGGTGTGGCTAACGAACGCTGCGCAAGCAGCTTCACCCTGTGGTGCGCCCTGCAAACTCCGCCACTCATCCTGGCCGCGGAGCTCGCTGCTCACCCCATGAACATCTGCGGCAGCGTGAAGCCGCCCTCGAGCATCTGCGCGTTGGTGGTCCGCAGGTACTCCTTGGCGGCGGGGTCCTGCGACAGCTCCAGCCGCTTGATGAATATCTCGTAGCGGTTGGACACCTCCTCCATCTGCATCCCGCCACACAGCCACTCAGGACAGAGAGACGCCAGGACGGCTGCGAGCGCTGGACGTCCGTGGGAAATAAAGCGGCAGGGCAAGTAGACGCTTCGGGGTTCCCCAGACGTTGACCACCTCTCCTTCATCGACAGAAGGTAGAAGATACGGGCACGGGCGGTTTACGGGAATGGGCGCGGGCGGTGGGCCTGCACGCGTGCTGGCGCCTGCGAGAGGCAGCGTATGGTCTCAAGGTCTCAAGGACGCGCCCTCCCATCTGCCAGGGGTAAACACGACGAGCGGAGTGTGACGGCCGGCATCCCATAATCGGAAAGGACCAGGAGCGTGACGCCAGATAAACAGGGCCAATCGAAGGCAGGCGGTGCGCAAGGGTTCGCCTCTAACTGTGCGCGGGTGAAGTGGACGGGCGAGAAGGGTGCGAGAACGTGCCGTGGGTTCTGCCGACTCAGCAAGCGGGAGGGAGGGAGCACCAGCATCGTGTGGGAGTGGAGCAGCCGGCACGGCCCTGGCGCTGCCCTCAAACGAAATATTCGTGGTCGAAGGGGCCGCGGACACGGCACGCATCGACGAGCGCGAGACACAATACGCGAGCGGGATCAAGCGCTGGCGGTGCGCGTCGCGCACAACCCTGAGCTGCTGGCTGCTTCGTGGCGCGATCTGGGCATCGTCCGAGCAAGCGGCACCACCATTGCCCACCACAAACCAGCGCCACCCTCTACCAAGGGCATACCTTGTCCAAGTACATCTGTTTCCCTGCGAATGGGGAGTGGGACCCAACTGGAAAGCGGACACATCAGACGATGCTGGTTGCTCCCAGGTCCCCCGGCTTTGACCCTGGAGGACTGCAGGCAAGGTCCGGTCCCAGCTGGCATGCCGGCCGCCACAGGGGTGTGCTCTGCCGCGTCCTAGGCAGCGCATTGCAGCGGACAATGCCCAGCCTGTGTAGGCGTCATAAGCCCGCAGCCACTCTTGCAGGAAGTGTTCATATGCCCTCTCGAGCCCCTGCTGTGCCGGCGAGCCAGACCCACCTGCAAGGTCGAACTCGGGGAACTTGGGCGCCATCTGGGAGAGCGTGTTTACCTCCATTACGAGCCTGTTGGTTGGCAAGGCGAGAGGTCACGGGGTCCACAAGCTGCTAAGTTTGCAGTTTAGGTGTGGGCTTGACGTAACCGTAAACGAGAGCGCACTTGCATTCCCTTGCTGCTTCAGTTCCCCTGCGTCCAAACGCACCACGCACACCATGCCAGCCCCACATTAACCCGTCACCCTTTGTCTATCTTCGCCAGCCTCCCATTGCCTTTCCCCTTACCACAACTGCCCACCCCCGCAAGCACCTTGCATCCTCCCTGTACTGCGGCAGCTGCCTGCGGTACGCCCAACATGACGTGCTATTCATCACGCTCAACGCCTTCCCTCGCTCCACAGGGCCCATTCCGCCCTGCCCTCCCCTGCGCCTCCCCGCTCCCCAGCCACATACGCTCCTCCTTCATGTGTCACGCCCGTCCTATGCCACACGCCCATCTCGTCGATCCCCGCCCATATGCACTCGTCGCCCAACCCCGCCCAACCGGCCCATCCCTGCCAAACCCGATTTGATCCCCCGCCAATAGCACACAAAGGGCTTACTTTGTGAATTCCTGTACCACCAGCTCGCTTCGAAACACTGGGCTGTTAAACAGATTATCATACATGTCGTCCGTGGCCCTCGCGATGCAGCTCTGTCTAGGCCCGCGATGGATTCGTTGAGGCCAACGAGTTGCGCGACAAGGCGAGGGATAGGAGCACGACGCGACTTCCGAGTGGTGAAGATGGGTGGCCACCCGCTGCGTCCTTCTGAGTTGCATTGTTCCTCCAAAAGCTTTCATGGCCAGTAAGGTTGAATGAGCCACAATGGTGTACTAACTGTAAATTGGATATTGCACAACAGGATCCTGGCGAGCCAGCTACAGTGAGTTAGTGCTTTGGAGCTTAAGTCTGGATGTGGGCACCGTGGCGTGGCATACGCGGTGTGTGCTACACGTACCAGCCGTACGACATGCTCGCGGTCACATGTCTTTGCCTCATATTGCCGAGCGCTTGAATAGCACGCCTTATGCAAACACGCACACGAGTCGCACGAGGCCCCCGTCCCTGCAGAGGCCCTGGGGTCTTCAGATGACGAGAAATGGTTTTGGGGCCGGCGTAGCCACGGTCTGTTTCTCTCCTGTCCTGGCGTTCATCTCCTCTTCTCCTTTGTGTTCGTCATTCCACCTTCCTGCTCTGTGGTCTTAAGGTGCAGCGCTCCTCTCCGTATGCGGGCCGTCGGTGTTTGGTCTTGGCTGCCGTGGTGTGCTGTGGTTAGGGCAGGGTTTCGTCACGGGAGGGCTGTCTATCCTTCCCGATGTCTGCGCCCTTTCTCCACTCGCAGCCTGTGACCTTTCCCCAGAAAAAAAAATGCGCAACGCCCATCCCCACACCTTTTTACATGACACCTGTATGTCCGTACAGAGGTTGCTTGGGCTATCGCCTGTGGTCTGTTACCCTTGATCTGGCTGTATATGCGCCAGGTGTCTGCAACGCCCCAGCAAGCTGCTCTCTCTGGGAGGAGAGGGTCCCAGAGCCAATCGGCCCTAAAAAAAGAGAAATCTGCAGAGAAAGAGGGAGCCCCAGAGGGAGCTTACTGGTAACGCCGCCTTCGGGTACGTGTGTCCGTAGAGGTGCCTCCATGTTTTATTACAGCTACTCACATGCGTGCGCAGTAACCCGCAGCACAGTTTTGTCCTCATTTTCTATTTCTCTCCTATCCTCGCGTTGGCCTCATCTGTCCTGGGTTGTCGCCCTTGTCTTCCTGCTCTGTGTTTCCTCATGTGCATGCCGCCGGTGTTGGTTTTGGCTGCGGTGGTGCGCTGGGGCTTGAGCAGGGTTTCGGTGGTCTCCTTCACGCATAGGGGAAGGTTGGTTGTCCGCTTGTCCTTCCCTACCTAAAACCTCTCACAGGGAAAACGGCGTCTCACGGAGAGACGCCTGCGGGTCCTGTTGGACCTGCTGGTTGCATGCCATGTGCAGGGAGCAAGGGATAGGGGAGGAGGGCAGCATCTCTGCAGCTGGGTAACTTTCGGCATGGAAGGAACTTTCCGTGCTGTACTGGCTCGGAGGAATGGAGTTTGGAAAAAATGAGTACCATGACCCGTGTCTGGACGGGGTAAGGAGCATTCTGGTCGAGGCCAAGATCCAGATTCGTAGCAATCCTGGCGCATGCCTATTCACACGGTCAGCTTGCGAGCCAGACTCTTCTCAAGACATACGACAGGCATGAGTACTGCACCGAACGCGGCGAGAAGCAGTAGCTAAGGCTGCCAATCCCAAGCATGAGCATGTTCGCACCAGCGACCCATGGGTCCGTTCTTGCGCCCCTTTGCTTCCTGCGCAGACCCCACCGTACCGAGCAGTCAAGCGATGTGCTCAAATGTGTCCCCGAGCGAAGCGACGTGGCCAAGGCAGTTAAGATGCGGGTGCGCTCCCGCCCTCAGAGCCACCAGCCATGTGGGGCGACCGCGCGTGACTGTGTGGACGCGCTGACGCCACGTGCATCAGCGGTGCAGGGTCTGTGATATCCAAACTTCAACAAATCATTGCCACCCCGGGGACGCAATTCATGGCCCCCCGGGGAATGCAGTCGAAGCCCAGGATGCTGTGAGACGTTTGCTGGCAGTCTGGACTCGGCAGGCGCTTAGTAAAGGAATGCCCATGCTCCGCCTTGCGCCTTGCTCTCACGTCTTATCCCACACGATCCCACCGGGCGCCGGTAGTGCATGACTGCCTGGGGCATGCACCCAGACCTCGACCCAGGCGGCACAGTCGTCCGCCGAACCTTTGTACATGTTACCCTCGTACCTAGTAAGCATTATTGCGAATTGCCTAAGTGGGTCAACTGGATGAGCTGCCGAGCAGCTTTGGTGCTGATATACCCATGTGCCTGGCTGTGGATTGCCGATGCCGTCCACGCGGGTTTGAAACCCTTCAGGAGCTGAAGTTGATTGGGTACCCTGCACCGTTTCGACATCTTACAACATGTAAATTTCATGGCAACGAAAACCTTCCGAAAGAGGCGCGAAAATGCAACCTCCTGGGTCAGCAAGGAAGTGTGAAATGAAACATGCATGCAGCCTAGCCATCTGACATGTACCTGACACGTCTCTGACATCTAGGCTTTCACCACCTGCACATGACCAAACAGTTCAATCGAATAAGTAACTGGAGCAACCAATACATCGAAGTGGCGCTCGTAAAGAAGGACCAGGGAACTTCTCACATCAAAAGAATAAACGGATTGAGGCCGAAATCCCTCACAAAGCCGCTCTGTCGCATGCACACGCAGCTCGCTCTTTCAGGATTTGCCAACCGCACTAAATGCGAGGCAGGCGGCAGACAGGCATTCCAGTAAACGCGGCGAGATGCAGTGGTCGAAGCTGCTTATTGCAAACAGCGTCCGCAGAACCACTCGCACACACCGCAGCAGAGCCCTATGCCTTCTGGCCGGAAAACAGCCACGGACAAAACACTAGAAAAGCAGGGCGAGTGGCGTGCGTACCGGTAATGGCTTCAGAAATTCACACAGATAGCCGGCTACGAAAGGGTCCGCCACACTTATCATGGCCTTATGACAGGGTAGACCAAATGCATGTGTATATTCTTGCAGCCATTAAGATGTCGCATGCCAAGATCGACACATACGGCACGTTACGAGTCACGCAGTGACCACTCAGCATAAACAGAGCTGTCGAGGCCATCGGACGTATCAAGCAACACTGCACCCGCAAGGGGTGGCACAACGCTGCGCAGCACGCATGTATGTATGTAAGATTCTCGATTTATTGTCTAGTACTGTGCCTGTCACGCGAGATCCCACAAAGTAGTGCACGGATCGGTGCACCGTACAATATTGTGGTGCATTCTCATGCGATAGGCCCCAAGCCACGCCACTCATAAGCTTCCCCCCATCGCACGTGCGCGGCGCTACTGCATGCGTGATACATCAACCTCATGGCCGATTACCGTACGTCGAGTAAGAGGGTCGCCCACCCATTAGTGTGGCTCAGTCTTGCTGCTCAATCTCTACTCAAGTAACGACACGCCACTGCACGCAAAGTGCAAACCTACAGCACACCTGGGCCCATCTGCCGCCACAGTGGTACCGCCTTGGCTGCAAATTGCAGCTGCACGTAGCGGTGCCAAGCCGCGGGCGTAAAAGCCGCCGTTGCCAGCTCAGTACGAAAAACCTGGGCTGGCAGCAGTGCGCCCAGATTTGGGTGTGCTGCCGGAAAAGGCAATGCCCCTCAGTTCTCTATTTGAAACCTACGCTTAGTGCGTAGCGTGATCATGTCGCAGCGTGGCCATGCCGTAGCGTGATCATGCCACTTTCGTCGCGCTGTGCGCTTGTGGAGGCGACACGGCGCCGCGAGCGGATGTGGACCTGCGCGACAGAGAGCACATGCAGACGGGATCGACCACCCAGTAACCGGCCCTTTTTTGCTGCTCGTGCGGGGTACAGCAGGGCTGTCAAGGCCAAGCCGCACTGGGTGCGCGCGCCTGGTGACATTCCCCGCTCAAGTACGCTTGCAGGACAAGGGAGGCGCACGACGTGGTTCCCGAATGCCTCCCGGCCCGAGGACCGAGGGGGAACGCCTACCTCAGCATGCTCCGCAGCCTGCCAGCGATGCCGGCGCCGTGTTCCTTCGGTTCATTGTCACCTCCTGTTTATACGACATGTGCACCGGGTTGCAAACATGCAGGATATGTACACAATTCGCAGACATCCATGCACATGGGCACATGGCCCTACAGGTTGCGGGCACAGAGAGACAACGTTGGCACCGAAGGTGCCCCGACCGCGCTGCCGTGAAGGCGCTTGTGTGGAGCCTCTTCCAGGGATGACTGAACAAGTCACGTGGCGTGTGGGGTCGCGGGCCGCCGCTCTCCTAATACTTCTTCAGCCAACAAATTCCATGGATGCGCACATCTGGACAGACACGAGCTACAGTCAGCCCTGGCAATCGCATTCGGCTTCCTACCGCCTCCAGCGCTTGGCAGGTAGCCGTTGTCGCTAACGGTTGGCGGCCCGCCACCGGGGCCGCCACCGTTCGCGTTGGTGGCCGTTCCGAGTGCCCGTGCGATCAGCCTCTCCACGTCCAGCTCGAGCGGCAGCTGACTCATTAGCTCCGCGATGCGCCGCCTCTGCGGGTTTCGGGAAGCGTGCGAGTACGGTACTTGCATGTGTTTGAAAAGTACCTTTCGTGGTGTGACGTGGGCATCGGCGCGCATGTGGTTCATTCGTACTGTAGAGACGGCCGTGTGGCGTACCGTACATCCAACATCCATCAAGGCAAGGGTCAAAATGTCGACGGTGCAAATATTGTGCGGACAGTAAGACTCAGCTGTCGCCTATACACACGTAGTCGCGCACTGGGCAGGACGGCACATGATGTCGGGGCCGGCCCCTTGGCATGCAAGCGAGTACTCACGCTAGAGGAGCCAGCCTGCGTGCCTCACCTCCTTGACGGCCCTCTTAAGCAGCGGGTTCAGAAGTAAGACGATGAAGCCGAGGAAGATGATCCACAGCAGCAGGAACAGGATGATGTGCAATAGGAGGATGCCTGCACAACGTATGGCACCGGGCACCGGGCGAGGTAGTGGATGCGTGAGTGGATGCATGGCGAATGGCAGTGGAACGCTCTGTGAGCGTCCGTGTGCATGCTACCTGCGTCTCTGCATGCTCAGAATGCTTGTTTGTATCGCCGGTGCTGAAGGCCAGAAGTTGGAGCGTGCGAATGGACTTCGCACGCTCCGAATAATCCAACCCCCGTACCTTGAAACAGCTGGACGATCAAGTCATAGTGGAGTAGGCGCATCTTAATGGTGCCATCCACCAAATCCCGGGTCCCAACGTTGTAAATGTAGTCGAAGTGCTCTTCCGCGAGCCCGTCGGGGACCAAGCTCTTCTTGGACGCCACTGCAGGAGCCGGCACCGAGCGGCGCTGTGAACATGCGGGTCACGCTAACGCTAGCTGCCCAATCAACAGAAAGCACCAAACAAGCAATTCAAGGCGTGACACGAAACGGGCTTCAGGGCAGCTCCGTCACAGAATGTGCGTGCGTTCGCGCGCGCTTTGGAAGGGCTCCCCACCCAACAAGAGCGAATGCACATGGTGCCATGCTGCTACCACACTAATCAGATCCGTCTAGATCCGATTCGACACACTGATTCCATAGGACTTACTGCTAGTAATGGCCATGAAAAACTGGGCCATCATTGAATCGAGGCCCGTGTGGGTGATCTGATAGTAGCGGTACTCGGGGCCGGGGCACGGGAGGTGCGCCTGCGAGTGGCAGACGGATTAATTCAGAGCTGTACATCATCCATATCTAGGCACATGCAATTTACAAATGCAGACATGGACTTCGAGTGCCATGATGATGAGAGGGCAGCCCAGCGTTATGTGCTTGACATCGTTGATGGAACAAACCTGTTGACGGTGGCACTTTCCGGCACCGTAAAAAAGGTCAGCCAGCTCGGGTGTCGCGTGGGCCAGGCCCTCCTTGACGAGCGGGAATACTTCGGTCTCGTTCCCTGCGGTGTGAGTAGGGTTGAGCACCGCGCGCGTTCCGTGACGGTCATGGCTCAGCCCTTAGCACAGCCCTCCGCGGGCGGAATCTTACTACGTGGATGAAGCATACAACAGCAAGTACCGGTAAAAGCCGTCAAGGCCGTCACCAGTGCAAACGAGTCGCTCTCCGCGCCGGCCTCGCTAGCGACTGCCGCATTTGCCGCATTTCCACACGACACTTTCGTCCCAACCCCCGTGCCCGTGCAGCCTGTACATCCCCGTGACCCTGAGCGAGCTCACCGCCAGCCTTGTAGGCGTGCCGCCCCAGCTGCAGCGTCAGCCACGCGTCTCGCGCCAGCTTCATCACCCTCGCCAGCCCGGCTCGGCGTGCAGCAAGCTGGGACGGGTCCTCGACGTTTGCCAGCTCCTGCACACCACGAGGTGGAGGCAAGCAAGCCCGGCCCCACACGGACTTAGCGTGAAGCCGCACGAAAGTGACTCACCCGGGTGGGGCGCTTCGTTTCAAAACGCCTCTTCGCACGGCTTTACAAAGCAGCAAAGGCGCGTCACCCGATGCATGGTCCTGCAATAAGTTAGAGAAGAAGGCCCTCCCCACACGAGTGCCTGTTACGTTGGACAGGAATCCATACGCAGCAAGACCCTGGCCGCGCGCTCGGACGATACCTGGCTGAAGAAGACCTGAGCCAGGCAAGCAGGCAAGCGGAAACGGGGGCAGCGCTGTCAGGGCTTTGGACACCATGGGAGCTGACTTGACACTCTCCCCAACATCGCCCCATGAGATATTCACCAGGATCCTATCGTCTAACACCGTACTGTGCGCAGTCGGAGTAAGGGGTGAGGGCGAGGCTAAGCTTGCAGGGGCGGGGCAGGGCGGGGCCCGGAGCCCGGCGTGACCACAGGATACAGTTGCCACCGCCCACTGAGCTCACGCTCTCTCCATGTGCTCGCTAGTATGTTACCGCCCTGCGCCTTGTCGACTCACCGATTGAAACGTACGGGCTGAGATGCGGTTCACGACAGAGTGGATCGCAACCACCTCCACCATGCCCTGTGAAGCGAGGTTGGACACACGCGATTGGGAACACGTTTGAAACGATTATGAATCCTAGGACGCGGAAAGGAGTTGGAGGCGCAGACTGGGCAGATAAATTGCTGAGGCCGTGACCTGTCCTTACGGGCATACTCCCGGCAGTCGAAGCAACCCACTCAGCACAATACGGTCAGTCTGAGCACGTACGGCAGATTCCTGAGCTCCGTTGGAGCCCTTGTTGCATCACCCACCTTCATCTGCACGACCGCAGTTACGTAAAAGGCGATGACCTGCGGGCGGACAGAGGCTTCGAAGGCCGGCCACACGCTGTGCAGTCACGGACCCTTTGAGTCTTGCGTTGTGCCTAGTCTACAACCGATCTCTAAGCGAGTCAGGGACCGATCAGCCAAGGACTGAAATTTGTGCAATAATACGGCTTATCGTTAGGGTGTGTTGGGCAATATGCCGGCACCGTACGTCCGTGCACACATACCAGCGCGGACCATACGATGAAGGGCAGCAGCATCATGGCGGTCTCGTACGAGTCGTCCTTGAGGGTGCGCTTGCCGCTCGCGTTGAAGGACGCGCCAGCCCCGCCGGCGCCTGACATGAGCGGGGACACGCCGCCGCTCGACCTGCGCCGTGTGCGGCAATGACTCATGGGACACGCGCTGCTGCTGGTGATGAAGAGTTACTATTCCGTGGTGAGCATGTGAAAAGAGGCATCGTATCTTTAAGCGGCTGCAGCCGGACTCACGTACGCTATGCTCCACGCACTTGCTGCATACAGCCAGGCAGCCAGGCAGAGCTGCAACGCACCTCCAGCGCAGCATGCGGCGGAGAAAGAGCTTGAAGGAGCCCAGACAGCCGCTTGTGACCGCCATGGACTCGGAGTTGCGGTGGCGCAGTGCGCGGTCCGACATCCGCCGCTCCGCTGACAGGTCACCACGAGTTGGCGACACGATGCCATTTGCGCTGGGGCGGCCGGCGCCTCCGCCGGGCCGCGCGCTGCCGTAACCGTTCTCCGTACCGCCGCCGTACATTCCGCCGCTCTCCGTGATGTTGAGCGTTGCGCGCCGTCGCCTGGTGGGGCCGGTTGTGACGGCGTCCTCACCTGCGTCCAGCGTCATGGCCTCCGCCTTTTCGGCATCGTCGTCAATTTCATCCTCGTCATCCTCCTGAAGGCAACATATGAAACGGTACGCACGTTCACGATTTTGCTATACCCACACATGATTGGTTGGAAGGATGCGGGCCTGAACGGCCCCGTGCAGCAGTCCTCGGGCCAGACGGCACATAGCTGCCAATGACACAATGGCTACCAGACCTCTGCTGTTGTGGTTACGACTTGGTTTGCCACCGTCGAAAGCCGAACGTGAGGCGGGCCTGACTCGGGCGATCCTCCTGGTTCCACACAACCCTCGCAAACCCGTGACTCACATCCAGCACAAGGGCCGTATTCTGCGACGCCAGCACTCGCGTGAGGCCCTGCGGACGATCGGGCGATGCAACAGAGCGTTCATGTCCTTGGAATCCCTAGCGGACAAGAAGACTGGGACCACACCCGCTGCGCCTCCTCTTCCGCCCCGTCAGGTTGAATCCTCCGTGAGCGAGCAAAGCGACGGCTCGCTCGGTCTTACCACTGGGATCAGCAGGAAGCACCGGTAGAGGCTCATGCGCTGCGCCGCAACCGCCCGCAGCAAGTAGGCCAGGTAGCTGCACGGCGGAGGCGGCAGGAGCGAGTGGCAGGAGGTTGGCAAGAAGGTAGGCAAGGAGGTTGGAATGGAGGTTCTGTCATACGGGTTGAGCCGGATCCTCATGAGCGGGTTCTCCTGAGCATGGCAACACCAGAACCGGAGTGGCGAGATGGAGCGGACACGGGCAAGTTATGCCCACGCACGGGGCAGCGTGCTTACCAGGCAGCGACGAAGCTGACGGCGCATCCCTCGATGCCGAGGAATACCAGTTGCAGGTTGTCCACCTGTGGGTTTCGATCGACGGCGATCAGCTGGATGCGGTATCGTGTGGCGGAGACTCGGCGCGGCGAATGGCTTAATGCAGCGTTTCTCAACAGCCAAGGCGCACAGCACGTGCGAAGTGCAACTCGCGTGGGCGCCAGCTGCCAAGACCAGCTCGGACAGCGGCTTCGGGAGTGATGAACGGTCTCATGGGCGCACGTGGACCCCGTCCACGCGCCCGCCCGCCCATCCACCCACCGCGTGTACGCTGTCCACCGTTTGATAGAGCAGCGCGTCCGTGGTCTGCGCGCGGTTGCAAGGGAAGCAACTTGGTGCTGAGCAGCGTGCAGCTGCCCCAAGGGCGCAGTCGTAGCAGAGTGGCGGCCGATAGCGTAGCGCCCATTTGCAAGGGGTTCAGCCCAATCCAGCGCTGCGTAGACCGCCGGCCCTCTTTTCCCAAGGAGCGGACGGGAGCGGCAGACATGACGTCTTCGCAAACATGATGTAGCGTCGTCTGGGCCCAACGAGCACAGCGCAAGATAAACTCGGGTCCTGGCAAGTAAGTGCCTCACCTTTCGGAACTCAGAGTAAAGGTCGGGCCCCGCCTTCAGCAGGTACTGCCCCGGCGTGGTAGAGGCGACATTGATGCCCTGCTGCACCCACTCCGAGTGGTACTGCACGATGTTGACCGCCATGGCGTAGAAGCGGGTGAGTGCCTCCTGCGGTTGGAGCAGTTCGGTTGTGGCGGAGATGTACATGCTGGAAGCGTACTGGGTACTTAGCAGCGCCTTCCCGCAGCCAGGGGATCCTCAGAGATCTTCAGAGCTCATGTAAGCTGAAACGAGATACACAAGCAAAACCGGAACAAAACACTAAACATATCATGTTTAAACGGCGCATCGACGTGAATAAGGATTGGCGGGCTCCCTGGGTTTGGCTTCAAGGCGTTTGAAAACGGGCCTGCATGCCGCTTGCGATTTGGGCGGAGCTGCCTGCTCTGCATCCCGCACCGCAACCCGCACGTGCGACACACCCAGGTCGTTGTGTTTCCATACAGGTCAGTGCCGTTCTCGACTCCTTGCCAAGCCTGAATGAATACGAACAAAGGGAGGGTTTCGCAGGATGCGTTAAGTGATCGTCTGCAGGTAGATAGACTGTCACAACATGGCAGCCAATGAATAACGCCAGGTGCCACCCTGTTCCTGTGGTCATCTTGTGGACCGAGGTGAGCAGAATGCTGATTCGCGAGCCTTGCGCACTAAAAGCAGTGGCATAAGGTTGCGCCACGCCGGCGATCAATCCGGCATCGGAGGCCGCAACGCAATTGCTGTGAGGCGTGTGGATGGATTACAGGATGCTTCACCGTGAACACGTTCCTCACCCGGAAGGGCTGATAGAACATGAGATTCAACACAGGTGACCCATCCTTGTTGTTCCCCTCCAAAATGTCGTTGAGCCGAATCTGCGCGAGCATGCCAAACAAGGCCCGTACTTGTATATTGCCAGGGAACGAGGCGGACCAACAAGCTCTTGTCACGGGCGGGTGCGGATCGTTGTTCTATTAATTTTCAGCTGCCGCAACGGTTGGTGAACGCACCTTGACCTGGTATGCGTTATCCGCGATGCGGTTTATCATGTCCTGCGAGAACCACGATGCCGGGCTTGGGTATAGCTCTGGAATGAGTCCCGACCCGTAACACCGAGCACCTCGGTTGTTTGTACGGACACAGCAGCCCTGGTATACACGGAACCACACAAGTGCCGCACAGACACTGCTGCCGACCCGTGCTATGTGCCTGGCCGTGCCTGCTGTATGCGAAGCGGTCAACCAATAAAGCGCAGAAACCATGTTGGCGCAAACAGGCGCCTAGCAGCGCCCTGCAGCAGCGCACCGGAGCGTCTGCGGCGGTGTAGAGCGTCGGGATGGACTTGTTGCGGGATATGATGTCGAGGGACCTGACGTCCGTCATGATGATCTGCATGTACCGCACCGCCTCCACGTTGCGCCCGAGCTGCAGCATGGCGTCCCTCTGCTTCTTGATCGCGATGATCACCAGCGCAAAGCACACGATGTGGATGACGGCCAGGATGGCCACCGTCACTAGAGCGTGCGTGCGAAGCCGGTTCTGGACCTGCGCGAGGCAAGGGACCGGAGCTTGGGCACGGCCCAGCCAGCTGTGCCAACACTACCCCACGCTAGATAGCATGGGTGCGTGTTCGTTGGGAAACCACTTGGGCGCTTTATACCTTCTGCGTCTTCGGAAACAGTGCGGCACTGCATGGCGCGGCACAGCGCAACGCGATGTGCGCTTTAGTCGCCAGCGGATGGCTCAGGGGTGGCTCTGTCGCCAAAATGCTTGGGCTGCTACCAGCACGACCTTAAACTTGTATATTGACAGGGGAAGTCAGTACACGGCACGTTAAGCCGGGCCGATCTGCTCCGGGTCTGCTGCCAGGCGTGTGCGCGGCGGCCATGAAGCACAGGCATGGCGGCTCGGCGAGGCAACATCCACCTGAAGCGAAACCAGGCATCTGCCAGCGAGCCCTAATCCAGAGCCCTACGCATTCCTTGCCAGGCCATGTAACACCCGTAACGCCCACCTGCTGCGCTTGGCTGCTGTTCATGAGTTTGGCAAGCTTGCGGAAGCGCCGGCCGTTCTCGGCGCCAATGGTACCTGTCATAACGGTCAACCAGCTGTCAACAAACACACCGAAGCCAAGCGCCACGCTGGCTTTCTGCGCTCGACCGCGTATGTTCCAGACGAGGCTGGCCACAGTGCATTGGGGGCGCGCAAGGCAACCGAAAGGGCGGCCACAGGCGTGTTAAATTGACACTACGATACTAACCTGCCGACTGGCCGGAGGCCGCACTCGCACCGCCCTCGCTTCGCGCGTCGTCGTCTTCGTAGCCGCCCGGCTCTGCCCTCAGCCCCGGATTACTCTTGCCGGCGGGGTCATCTGTGTTAGGGCCCTGGCCCGCAGATCCCTGACCCATAGCACGCCGGCTGGCAGCCAGCGCACTGCCGGGGCCATTGACGGGGCGCACTGGAAGCTCGTCATCGCTCGTGTGCTGACGCCGGCACCATGGGAGCATGGACAGCAAATACGACGGTAAGTACGCAAGACAGCCGTACACAAGCATACCTAGGCCAGGTGGGCGGTTTTACCGGGCGCGAAAAAGCGCGTGCGGTCTGATTGGGCAGGCACCCACCGTGTCACCGGTTGGGTAGGCAACGTGACGCAGTGTCCACCTACCTGGATTGGAGCGCCGTGATCTCCGTGCGGCACAGAGTTCTGGTAGAGAGCGCCTGGGAAGGGAAGCAAAGGGAAGGCCCGCACAATTTGCCTTAACTGCTCGCTAATACAATCCGGCTAAAGGCGCAAGCGTACTGCTGGGCGGCAGCATGAAGCCGGCGGCTCGACACACGCTGCCTGTTTGTTGCCCTTGAAAACTAGAAACGCACCTCGGCTGGCCACCCACGTCGAGATGCGCTCCGAGCCCTTGTTCTCCTTCTGCGCCGGCTTGTCCGCCTCGCTGTCTGCGTTGCTGTCCGGCAGGGACTGCAAGCCCATGTCACCACGCAACTGGTCTGCAGCATCTTCTGGCAGCGTCAGCAGCTCCGCGGCGCCTTGCAGGATCTCGTCGTCATGGGCATTCTCGTCGACGCTTGCGACGCCCGGGAGCACGTGCCCCAACCCCGACAGCAGCCGGCTCGACGGCCGGTCCTGTTCGAACTGCATGCTCGCGAAGCGGCTGCTGCCTGCTCGCGGCCTCAGCCTCTCACTGCCCCGCGACAACGACGGGTTAGCTGGGTCCCCGTCCGTCCCCTTGACCAGACCCGCGAGCTTGCTGCGCGCCGCCAACGCAGCCGCCTTGCCCGCGGCCGCATTTGGAACCGGCAGTCCGTCGCTGCCACCGAAGGGCGGCGTGCCTAGGCAAGGCGGCTCCTCAATCGCAGGCTGTGAGGCGAGGCAAGGGACCACGTCCGCAGCCGACGCGATCACGGCCGCTGACGCCATCGCATTGTCGGCATCCGGGGTGATGGTGGGCCGCCGGCTGCCTAGCACTGAGGGTGTGGGAACGTGCGCGCTGGAAGGAGAGTTCATGATCTCCTTCTCCAATGCCTCCCACGGATCCACAGGCCCTTCCTTCCCGTTGCCGGCTGCACCTCTGGCCGCCACCGCGATGTCCGCTTCCTCGACGCCTGGCGGCGCCGGTGGAGTCGCTGGTGGCGGCTGGGACGGGCCGTCGACCTCCGTTGGCCAGGCGCGGAACGAGCCGGCCCTAAGCAGTTTATCGCTGGGCTGGTTGAGCGCCGCGGTCCGCATGTTGGTAGAGTAGCGGTTCATTGCGTCGCCGGGCGCGGAGCTAAAGAGCGAGGGCACCATGGGCGCCACGTGCATGCGGAGGATGGCGGTGGCTGGCTGCAGGGGCCCCGGCTTGCCCACCACCTGCACCTCCAGAGCCAGGGGCCGCCCGTCCACATGCATGCCCTGCAGCACGTGCACCGGGCCGACCTGCGGGTGCGGGTACGGGTGCGGGCACGCGTCAGCCATGGAGTTGTCTTTCCTCGGGGTGAACCATGACACAGGCAACAGGGTTGGCGTGTACGGCACGGACCGCTCAATAGGACCCTTGCAGAGCGGCCCCTGGACGGGGACTTCGGATGCCTTCGAGTTCGACCCTGCTGCAGAACTTACCTTCACGCTTGCCTCCTTCTTGCCCGACTTGAGGCTGCTCTTTTTGGCGCTGTGCAGCGTCAGAAGGTCGCCTGGCAGAGTGCGCCCGGGTGGCAGCGCGACGACATCACGCAGGGTGCTGCCCACGAGCGCCTGGCACGACACGCCGAACAGCAGACCCGCGGGTCGCGTGCGCTCCTCCAGCACGGCCGTGATGCGGCCGCCTGCATCCAGCTCGAGCACGCCGCTGACGGTGGTGGCGGGCCACAAGTCGACGAACAGGCTGGGGCCACGGTCGGCGGCAGCGTTGGCCTGCGCAGCCTCAATGTGCATCTGCGCCAGGAGTGAGAGCGACCAGTTGCATACACAACCAGTAATGTTCTCATCCCTAGCGGCATTGTGCGCCGCGCCAGGCACGCGGCATGTGGTGACTGCCATTCGCCGTCCCAGGGGCCTCACCCGCTTCCGTGGTCGCTTGCAAAAGTCTTAAGGGCTGGGCGCAGAGCTATCCTCCGCCGGTTGACCAACCGCATCCAGTGGAACCGGCCATGGCATATCCAGGAATGTAAGGAAAGCCTTACCTGCAGCACAGCAAGCCTGGAAGCTGACGTTCGAGTGACGGCATCCAGGTCGGCCATGAGGGCCTTGTCCTTGGGCGTCCTGGCGCGCCCCCGCGGCGGCACCACGCGCACCCGCCAGCTGATTCCCGGCGTCGCGACAGTCCTGCGCGGAAGCGCGCACACAGCGATACAGGCGGGCATGCCAGAGGATGAGCGACTAGGATAGACAGCGGGCAAACTGCCATTAGCAAGACCATCTGCCAAACACTAGGCGGCGATAAGCCTCTCAACCGCGTGCGCTTCGTACCCACCTCTTGGTAACGGCGCTCAGCATGCGGGGCCCGGACAGAGACGACTCGCCGTCGAGGCCATTCTCAAAGCCGTCTATGATCTCCCACAGCCCGCGCCCCAGTATCTGCAGAGGGGGACGTGCCGGGCATCAAACCAAGCACTGACACACAGGACGGGACCATAATGAGAACGCGCTCGGCCAATCAGGCCTGATTTGTCGCCGCGCAACGGTTGGAGCACCATCTACTCATTCTCTTCGGGGTAGAAGCATGTCGTCGCCCGTGTGATGAGGAGGGCTGGGTACGTTGGTAGCAAGGGCTTAACTCGCACGACATGCCCTGGCGGCCTGGCAAGCCTGGATGGGATTCCTGGATGAGATCGGGATACATGCAAAGTAGCCGCTACACACCTGACTTGTCTCGATGCCGAACAGCTGTGACGGCGCTCCGCCCCTGACCGACGAGATTTGGCCGTCAGGGGATATGCTCAGCCGCACGCGGCGCTCCGCCAGCGCGGTGTCCAGGGACGACCTGTCGTAACACATATGGCGCGATTTGGAGGCGCGTTCGAGTAACAGGGGCTACTCGGCCTCCATCGGTCACTGTGATCGCACTCGGAAGCTTGAGCCGAACGCAACAAGGATGACATGGAGTCGTTTGTTCGCCCGTGTGGCGACAGCAGCCCGCGGTGTCCGTGCTTGGCCATGAGGGCCAGGCACTTTATCTTCGACACCGTGACGCGGAGCGACGGTATGGTGCAACTGGTGCAGCTGTGCCGTCGCTGGCGCGCTCTCACATCCCTATCTACCATACCTGGCCATTCGTACGACGTGCGTGAGCTCGCCGGACACGTCGCTGGTGGAGACGGAGACGCGCATGTAGAGCGGCTTGCCGTTCGCGGTGCGCATCTCCAGGGTGGGGCCGCTTGGCCCGCCCTTGCGGCAGCTGAACTGCCCGCGGCTGGTAGCTGTCATCGACGTGGTGTCCTGTGTGGGACGAGCAGGGGCAAAGGAAGTTTGCTTGGCAACGCGGGCTACATAATACCTTGCTGATCCAATTGAAGGAGGCCAATTCCACGCCATATGTGCCGGCGCCCGGCGAGCAGCCAGGCAGCGGCTGCAAAGAGACCACATGCTGCAAAGGGCCTACATGATTGCCAGCGCCACCCCGTGCCAAAGCCCTTGCTCGCCTTGAGAAACTTCAGGTGCATTTCCTTCCAGGGCGATGGCAGGAAATCCGACAGCGTGTACCCAGACAGCAGGTCCTGCGCCGGCGCGACCGTCCCGATGCGCGGGCGGGTGTGTCCGGGGGCCGCAACGCCGAACTGCGTGATGACGGGCGCGTGCCCAAGACCTCCGCTCGCAGCCGCGGCCGCCTGCTGGTCCATGCTGTAGCGGCGCGCCTTGCCGGGTGCGACGGCGTGGGCGTCGGTGAGGAAGACGGCCAGCTCGCAGGAGACGTGCACGAGCAGGCCCTTGCGGTTGGCCACCAGCAGCTGCTCGGGGTCGCCGGACAGCAGCCGGACGTGCATCTCATGGACCAGCGCGCTGTCTGCCGCATCTGCGTATGGCCAACACAGACAGCGAGCTGCGTCACAGCCATACGTCCGCACATGGGCGCCTTTGGATGCGGGGCAGACGTCTTAGACGTTTGTGCATTAGCTCAGTGTTGCAAAGAAAGCGAGCCTCGCGACCGGTGGATCGGCGGCCCCTGCTCACCGCTCTGCATGACGCTCAGCAGGCAGCCTGACGGCGCGCTGTCGTACTTGTGTGCCACGTAGCACTGAATGCCGCCCCGCCCGAACTTCTCGGCCTTGATGGTCGCCCTTGCCTCAACGAGGATTCTGCGAGCGCGACGAATCGGGAAACTGGTGTGTTAGGATCATCTCACGGGCTCATCTATACCGGCCGCTTAATGCTGCAGTCGCCAGCTCCTTTGCCGGAGGACCAAGTCTACAACTCTGCCCACGCGGAGCGGTTGCGTGTGAATGCGAGCTCCAGCTGGTATTACTAGCAACTTCTTCCCAGGAACCGACCGCACGTCCTTCGCGCGTAATCTCAACAGGCTCGTCCCCCACCTGGACACCACGTCGCTGGGGCTCTCCCCGAAGTTCCTTCCCGACATGCGATCCGCCTCCTCAATGTCCTCCAAGCCCTCGGCCGTTGCCAGCGTCAGGGCGGGCACGGACACAAAGGCCGTAATGTTTGCGCCGTTGACCTCCGAGGCCTTCCACCTGCAGGTCACCGAAGGACCGGAGAGAGAGAGAGTAACGCAGCCTGCAACCCCGTGCAGCCACGCATTCAACTCCGAAATGATATGGTTTCGGCACTATTCCGAACCTCATTAGCATCTTCAACCTGTGCACTTTTGCCACGCTCCGCTGCGCGCAGTCCCGAGTCCCGTCACTCAGGTGTTGTATTACAGATTGCGGTCGCTTTGTTGACCGCCGGCTCACCCGAAGGTAGAGAGGAAGGAGGGGTCGCAGGCGGCAATGGTGCCATTCTGCGCCACCCAGATGGTGGAGACACCTCGCGCCGGGTTAACCGGCTCCAGCAGCGCTATGAAGGTGGAGTCCTCGCCCACACCTACTCCATAGGCAGTGGGACACATTGTACAGGTGCGTTAGCGTCACATCCGGGCATTGCACACCTTGGAGCATGCGGGAAGACGGACCGCGAGCGAGCGAGCAACCGGCCGGCGATCCGCAGGCCAGGAGCGCTTAATTTGCCGCGGCAGGGATGCCGGTCAATGCACTGGAATGCATCATAGGATGTTCAGGCTGGTTTCCACAGTAGGAAACTGTGACAAGTGTGTTCATTCATTATGCAGAGGCAAGGAGACACGGCGCAGTGCCGAGCGCACCTGAGGCCTTGTTCAGGGAGAGCTTGACGCGGAACGCCATGCGGTCATAGTGCATTCCCACGACCAGTGCTTCGCGGCCCGCGCTGGTCCGCTCCTCCTGGGCCCCCAGCGTCACGGCCGCCAAGCCCGACGCCGCCACCAGACCCGCCAGCTGCGAAGAGAGCCACTTGGTGTAGTGGGGCGCAAGCAGAGTGGACATGGGCTTGCCTTCCAGGGTGCCTGTTGGGGCCGGCAACAGAGGTGGACAGGTGGCGACGGTGTGAAGTCGAACGTGTTTGTGCTTTAGGATAAGAGCGTGCGGGAAACGACAACAGCTGCGTTAAGGAAGCACAGGAGGACAAACAATCAAGCCCCGCAGGCTGTTGCGCCTACCTCGCTTGTAACCGAAGGTGAGGTATGTCTGCTTGTTGGCCTGTGGGAAAACGGTGCATATTTGTCCCAATGAATGGAGCCGGATAGGGCATTGGTGTTTCAAGGCGATCACAGACGTTCACCCATCCCCAATGACGAAGCTTTAAGTGTCTTACCATCTGGATCTCGCCGGTTGCGTTGATGACCAGCACCGCTGTGGCCATGTCGTCCATGCGGCCCAGAGGAGTGCCTAACGTACGGGGCCAAAGGCGGGGCAGTGCAGCAAGAAAGCTAACCGCCAGCGACAACCCACGTGGTGAATGCCTAGGCAGCGGTGTACGTCCGGAGGATCCGAAAAGCATGGCGCGTGACAATCAGTGATTCGGTGCACGTACGATACCGTATGGGAGAGAGTTTACAAGTCCGTCAAACCGCACGGCGACAGCCATGCAGGCAGGGGCTCGCCGTAATGCACGCCATGCTTCGCAATGCCGATGTGCTCACCATCCGGCAGCAGCGGGCCGTTGGAGTCTCCGTCCTTGGTCTCCTCCAGTCGGTCTGCCTCCTGGAAGTACTCGTTCTGGGGAGCACATTTGAGCGGCAGTGCAGGACGGTTGAGAGTGGGAAGCCAATTTGTGGCGCTCGTGGCGCTGCAGATCGCAAGCCTATGTACTTGCAGGAATCGCCAGGTGTGTCTACACCTGGGAGAGCTTGAGAAGCCGGAACCTTAATTGTGACTAATGCCGTGAGGTTACGGCGAGACACCTACCGCGGCCCATGGGTCGTTCTTCACGGTCTGGAGGAACCGTCCGTACAGCCGTACGAGCTTTGGGTTGTTGCCGTAGCTCTGTAGCACGACGCGGTACGCCGCCTGAGCCTGGAGGTAGCAGAGAGCACGTCGACAACAAGGGCGCCATTGAGCGGAACCCAGCGGTACTAGCTGGGGCCAACCCGTTTCCACTTAGACCAGAGCCCTCAAGAGAATCATGACTTGCAAGTGAGCACAGGGCTGCACCAGGGTCTGGGGGATAAAGACACTCGGTCGCGCCTTGCCTGAGACACGGAACTCTCAATCTTGCCTAACGCCTTGCTGAGGTGCATGAACGACACCCGGTGGACGTCGAGCAGCTTCCTGCACGGGAAGATCGGGCTTTCAAAAAAACCGTGATGGACGAAACAGGTGAAAATGTGGAGAGGGCAGTGCAGCAAACGTTACAAAGGTGAAGCACTTCATTGTGTACCAACACCAAACTGTGTTCAGGCAACAACCCACCAGAAGTTGCACATGGCTTGCAGCGCCTCGCGGTGCAGCCGGATCACCATGCGCTGCAGGGCGGCTCAACACCAGGAGGGGTTAGCTCATCACGCCGAACAGAAATGGCGAGTACGGCACGTCCCCGCTCACCTGCTTCCGCTGATACTCCACATACCTGCGAAGGGCGGGGGAGGATTGGTTAGGGCGAGGTCGCTCTATAGCACCTTTCATGTACAGGCTCGGCAAGTCAGCATACCAGCCGGAGGAGTGCAAAGACATTTCATGGTGCTGCAGCCACGCACGTATAGTTTCGCAGCGGGTCTGGCAGGGGCGTGCCGTGCCGAGCGTTCATGGAGCCATCCCGTCGCTGCGGGCAGCCATGTTCCCATGCACTTACCCCAATAGGTCCATACTTATTCCCTCATTCGCGGTCTTGCCGGCCGCCTTTTGCTGCAGTGGAGGAAACGGGGCGGATGAAGGGTGGCCTGAAAGGTGCCTTACGAAAAAGACGCGAGCAGGTATGCAGTTCATCAGGAATGGCGCTGGGAGCAAAGGGCCTAGTGCGGCGGGCGTGATGCGACAAGGAGGCAGTCGGGAGCGACGCCGGCGTTGGGAATGGCGCCTTTCCTAGAAAGGCGGCACTTCCTTCTGCCATTGCCGGGGCATTCGATCACCATGTGTGCAACCATGATTGGTTGGCCCTCTTACCGTGGCCTGCTGCTGCCGTACGAACATGATGAAGCGACACATGAGCCCCGGGTTGAGCTTGCCAGCGTCCTATAGCAGTAAACATGAATCACGTGTTGATGTGGCGAGCACGGCTGATAGCGGATAGACCCACCCGCCCCACGTGCACAATCAACAGATGGGCGTGGTAAAAAAGACGCGTATCTGATTGCATTGGGACAGCAAATGAGCGCGGTTGTCGCCGGGGCTGCACGGAAGTGTGGTCGCGCACCTCAACCCGGTTGTTGCCGCTCTGGCTGACGCCAAGCACGTCGATCATAAAATTGGCGCTGAGGTGGGCAGAAAACCGCGGCCGGCTTAAAGATCACGTTGACGGCAGTTGAACAGCGATGGACGGTCGCACACGCACGTTCTGCACAAGGCGCATCCTAAGCAATGGATAAGATCCTTTCCTTGTAATCAAAACACGAGACCAAGGATTTCGAAGTCCTGGAGTGTTTGGACGCAAGATGACGCAAGGATCACTCACTGCAACAATATCATGTAGGCGCTGCTTGGGAACATCGCAAGGCCAGCCTGCATAGGGAGGCCAAACGAGACCATCGCAGGTCAGCAAGGGTGGGTTGTCAAGCAAAACGGAACAACTAGCCCTGGGGCCAGTAGGGAGCCCTTGCGCAACGCACCTTTATCACGCCGTGAGCCTTGTTTACCGCATCTGGGTTCAAGTTATACGGATCCTTCCACACGCGGCAGCACCTGTAGATAAACGAGCAAGTACTGCATGGTCGGGCAGGAGCCGCAGCTGATCGCTGTTCGGGTGGCCAGAGAGCAAACCCTGTCCATATCTGCGTGCCCGCAAACAAGCATGCCACAGGCATCCGTGGTGCAGCACTTCCCCCAACGCTTTCCCACATATCCTAACCTGACAACCACCTCCACGTCCCGTGGGTCGTAGATAATGCGACAGACGTCCTCGAGGGGAACATCCGGCTTGGCGGTCCTGTGTGGCACCCACGTGCAGATCTCCTCGTTTGGGGGTTTTAAGAAACAGAGGCTGATAGGCACGTGCTGGACGCCAACACCATTCGCTTCGGTTGGGGGACAGTAGCCATGGCAGCAATCCACGGACACAGCACCCGTGCGGGCGCCCGCCAAGCACTTTAACGAGTGTACCAAGTCCGTCAGAGGGGGCAGCCCAGCTTGTGAACAAGTAGTATGGTGCCGGGCGCGTACGCCTGAGCGACCGTCGTTCACCGGACGCAAGCGCACTGCTCATCCAGGCCGTACCAACTGGCACATACGCCCCCCGAAACATGCACAACTCGTTCGTGATACTCACGCAAGGTCGTGCAGTGAGGTCTTGGTCTTGTGGCGGATCATGAACCAGGACATGAACCCGCCGACCAGGAACGCCGGTCCCATCCCCGACAGCATCACGATGGTGATGACGAACTGCCAGTCCGCAACGCCCGCCGCCTTTACACCCGGGTGGAAGACCAGGAGCATCAGCATGCCCGAGCACCACACAATCATGGTTGAGACACCGGACTTCAGGTAGTTCATCCAGCCCACGAGGTTTGGGTTCTGCGGAAGCGATGGAACGAACCCCGGGGCAGTTCAGACACAGAGATGGCGAGCAGAGGAGGAACAAGAGCAGCACGTGCAGCACGCGACCCGGGCATTGGGCATGCAAGCGGTGCCCAAGACCATTTTTGGCGCACGCGACGCAGAGGGACCAGTCCTAGTCGTGCAGCTCAGCACCGTCCCTTGGTATCATGGACGCGCGCGGAGGCCTCACCCAGCGGATGTATTGGTACGCCAGGGCCAGAGACAGTCCCATATAGACACAAGCCGCCACTGTCTTGTACCCTATGAACACGTCCACGAGCGTCAATAATACCTGCGCACGGACGGACATGTGGAAAGGGATGCGGAGGGGCGCCGGCGATGCCGAACGGTAGGTAACGGGCCTATGCCCGGCACACGGTTCCGAACGCGGTGCAGTTTGAGCCGGTGGACGCACCTTGATCGTAAAAACCATCACCTCTGCTCCGCTGTGGCCCAGTGCGAGGGGCCGCCGCGACTTGGGATTGACCTCCACCTGCAGCGAGCCGGCTCTTGGTTGGAGCTGTACGACGTTTGTCGCAGTGCGGCTCGCATGCGTGTGGTCAAGACAGCGCGGACGGGCATGCCAGCCGCTTCGCGGCTAATGCGTTCCCGCCAGCACAATATCAGGAGCCAGCTCGGGATCTCATGGCCACCCGTTCACCCAGGACCCGCATACCTCCGACATGTTCAGCAGTAGAGCGATGACCACGAAGACCACCAGGCTAATTGCCGACACCACCGCGTGAAAGAGGTGTGGGGCCTTGGCGCAGCCTGAATACATCAATACGGGTTGGCTGTCAAGCGCGGCATGGGCAACCCGCCGCTGCCCGTGACTGCTGATGAGAACGCGGCCAGGCATACAAGCATACAATGGCAAATTCACAGGGTGGGAGCGCTCGTGGGCGCTCAATCCAAAGGCCGACGACAAGGAGCACTCACTGTATTCCGGGAACATGTCGAAGTGCATGTGCGGCTTGTCGGGTCCATTGTAACGACAGCTGATTCCAAGCTGGTGGATTGCAGGATTATGGGCAGCATGAAGGGGTTTCGTTGCAAGGGTGCAGAATGAGCGCAACAAGGTGTGTTTATGTGTCCGGGCCTGTTGTGCGAACGGCTCCACATATAATTCCTTCGTGCACGCTGACCCAGGTCCCCAGCTCCCCGCAATCGCAATGACTGATAGGGCATATGCTCCTGAACTCTTTCGCGCCACCAAAGCACTAATTCGAGAAGGTTCACCTGGAGAAGGTTCAAGGAGGTGACATCGAAAGCCTGAAAGAATATGCTCGAGAAAACGCGGAGGACCTGCGGGGTGATTGTGCAAAGGGCTTCAATGCCGGGTGCAACGGGGCTGATTTGTTGCTTTAAGCGCCAGCTGCGTCGACCGAGACAAACCGCCATGAGCGGGTTGAGCACACACCTGAATTGGCCACACGACGGGGAACTTCCGCTCCTTGAAGCACCAGGCCACCCACACGCACATGGCCACGTTGATGGCCAGCAGCACCACCATCGCATACAGCACCGCCAGGTAGGCGCCGTAGCCCTACATGCGGTGTGCGACGTCGCAAGGCCAGAAGAGCCCAGAAGAGTTTGTGGTGAATGTCATCTCGTAGGGCTAATGAACGCGTGCATGTACATGCCCGGCAGGAAGGACACTCCGCGCGCAGAGTAATCGCGTGCCCTCACAAATATGAGCATTTCGTGGCTTACTCGAACCAAGGGACCCATCTTCGAGACATGTTCCATCTAACGGATCCATGATGAGCAGTGTACCGGTAACGGGCATGACTCTCTCAGCCGTGAGCTGCGTCTTATTCACCCGTGTTGCCGCGACCCGTGGGTCATTTTAAAGCATGGGGCCCTTCGGCCATAGCACAAATGCGGGACTCACCAGGCTGGACAGCCACGGAAAGTTGAGGACGCTGACCACAGCCCAGGCCGTTCCCCTCTTCCTAATGTTCCAGCCGTCATCGGGGTTGATGACAGTTGTAAACAGCTGCCAACCGTCTATGAGCGCCTTGATGATTGGCCATTTCACGTCGATCCGTGTGTCGCTGTTCTCCTTGCTGCTCGTTCGAGCGGATGAATGGCAGATGTAGGCGCGGGTTGGGCGGCTAAACGATGGCAGGGAGCGACCAAGCAGGCGCAGAGCCACCCGACACACAAAAGAAGGCACTTCCTGCATCCTCGGTTGCATGCAGCTGGCTTAACCACATTTCCAAGATGCGAATTGTTGCTGCCGCTGGAGCCGTTACAGGCCTACTGGCAGGTTCTTTTTCACTCGCAGGCGCCGCGGTGGTCAGCCTGGGTCCAGCTTTCAACCCCAGAGATAGGTACAACCGCCCTCAGCCCAGCACTCATCCGCAGACCCTGCCCTCGCCCACCAACCTGAGAGTGAAAAGGACTCCAAAAATGCCATTCTGTGGTGGGAGGAAATGGGTTCACGTCACGAGGCCGCAGCTCGGCCCCACCGCAATACTATACTCACCCCATACATACGCAGGGGTATTTGCTGCAAGTGCTGTCTTCAGAGGGCACCCCGGCAGGACGCAACCTATGCAGGCCCCGGACAGCCACCTGTGCGCCCCGAGACCCGCGACGAGCCAGTGTTGTAGCGCAGGTCTGCCACCCACCACCCCCTCCCAGCCCCAGCATCTTCGCATACGAATCCTCGTCCCTTTGCACAGCCTCGATGCCCACGCACCTCGAGTGTAGAACGTCTGTGCAAAAGGTCCTGGCCGTCTTCGGTGTCGTCCTCCGCCCTGCAAGAGCAGAAAACAAGTGTACATGATGATAATGTGAAGTCTAAAAGATGAGATGATTCAACGCGGGCATGTACTGGTACTAAACCCTCGGCGCGGATTCCGCCAGCGAGCATACGGGACTGCCTGTGAGCTTAGATATTGTTTATCCTACAGTCAGACATGATCGTAATGCCAAGCTCCAGAATTGGCCAGCACAACTGACACTTCGCACGTCTTCCCACAAGCCGACTCCACATTGACCCCAATAAAAACCTCTTTGCAAGAGATATCATGGCACCGACGGCGTACCGGGCCCGGCGTGAAGCACTACTCCGCGAAGATGCGACACTGCCGGCGTAACTGCCACTGCTCGACCTTGTCACCATTTCTTCACAGCGATATAAGTCCCAGCAATCAGCCCCTGGTATATGGCCGGCTGCTCAAAGCCAGCGCGGCTCTTGCCAAGTCACCGCAGCGAAAGGGGTAATGCTAAGGCAGGCCATTGCTGTGTCGGTCAAGTTGAGGAGCATTGCAACACATCGCGGCAAACAGTTCATGGCACCCGCATGATTACCAAATCGGTTTAGTACGGTCGTGAAAGGAACGGCTTCCTGCGTCCTCTTCATATTTCTAACACATAAAACGTCGGTTTTACAAAGGTATGCTCTGGGTGACAACTCCAGATTGCGGTTATCATGTCTCACCACGAGTTGCTTGGTCGGGCCAGCGCCTTCTTACAAAATTGAAGCTATACTTCCGCGTTACATCAAATGTTTGTCTTCTTTTCCGACTGTATACGGACGGGGGTCCGAAGGCACAGTTCGAACATGGACCTGGTATAATGATATAAAGCTTCAGCAACGGGTTGATGTCTGGAGGATTGTCGAAAAGGAAGCGGGGCCGTCCCCATGCCAGCGTCCGACTCCTTGTTGCCAGCCTAATTACTGTACTTTCAATCTCTCTGTGAAATGATGTGATGCTTCGTCAGGAACAGCTGTCTGTTATTCTGACCGTTCGGACCTACGCCTTCAACCTGTCCCAACCCCTCGAGGAGGGGTGCGCAACCGGTTAATACGGGTTAATCAGGCAACCCCGCAAAAAGGGCCGGTCAGGCAACCTGATTCTGGGAATACTCCCACAGCGGGTACCCAAACCCGCAAACCTATTTGCGCTATCACTCCCTCGTCTCCGGTAGGTCGGCCAAACCTCAATCATCCATTGCCAGTCTCAGTCGCTCGTGCGCGCATCACCTATTCCCTAGCCCCACTGTTGCCGCCGCCACAGCGCTCGCATCCCAGGCACGTGATTGTTCTCTAAGCTACAAATAAGCAATCGCCACACATCCGCGATGGAAGCGATGAAATGCATCGACCGTGAACCCGCACAGCCCATAAACAGACTGTCACACCGTGCCGCATCAAATGCCATCGCCGCCGCACAATCTGCGGGCACAAGCGCACAACATGCCATCTTCGATGTCGGGTGCGCACACAACTATATGCCCTGACCGCGTGATCAATGTACGATGCCGGGGGTCAAACATCCGTTGGCACCGTCTGGACGAGCAGGTGGGCCCTCCCGGTACGGCCAGGGGCAAAATTACCTTATGAAGTGTTGTGTGGTCCGATGGGCGTTGTGTTTGACGTTGTCACCAGCCCATCGGCTGTCAGCGGTTCTTATATCCGGCGGCACCCAGCCCGCAACCCCGGACCGCCAATACACCAAGCGGCGAGATACGGACCTGGAAACAGTGGCAAGTCGGCATAACACGTTCCCAAATTTACGGCCCGTTTCAGTCCGACTTCCCTTGGTCTTTGCCCTTCGTGCAGGCAGGAACCTGAGACCTATGAACGAAGAGCACTTGTCCCTGCGTCTTAAGTCGGAGTAAAAAGATGGAGGCAGGGAATGCATGCGTTGCTCGGTGTTCGTGGATCCTACGGAATGCTATAACGGAGCCAATACTATTAGGACTACTTCTCATTAAATGACTGAATCCCCCATGTACATTTGGGACCTGCCACGCGTCCACAGGTGAGGCGGAACCTGTGGGCACCTGGGCCGCCGTGAGGGCAGGGCCATAGATGACCCAACGCACCGCTGAGCGAACATGGGTGGGCGTTCCCAGGCGCCATATTTAGTGTCTCGGTAGTAAATGTGTAAAGATTAGGCCGAAGGTGGTAACCAGAAGGGGTGAAGCTGTTTCCTATATGAGGCTGCTGCAGGACAGGCAGTAGCACTGTGAGACGCAACTGATTTGAGGCCCATTTACGGGTCAAAGACCGGCGCCGACTCAACCAAACACAGTAATGCCATACACATTCATCGGCCCCAATCATAACAGGAGATGCCTCTACTTCAGGGACGTAGCCCACAGGAGGGTAAACCTTGCCTGTTGTACCCATAGAAAAAACCGCACCAGAAAGCAACTACGTCCTAGATCTGGCGCTCATTCTACAGACTCTACCCAACTCAACATCGTATCGGATCTAACGCAAACGGATGGAGGCGTACGCCCCTCGAATACAACTGAACGCAGGGTCAACACCACACTGCTTTTCAGCACAATCACTCAGTTGAATTCGATGACAGTCTGTACGACACCCGCTCACTGCTAAGTTCCTCACCCTCTCGCCAAAACAGGGGCTGCCCCTACGAGTTACTACCCTCTCTCTCCTTTCCTCCCCCTTCTCTTGGATTCTTCTCGGTCGCCAAGGAACCCATTTCAGCGTTTCCTTGTTCACACAATGGCAGGCGCGGGCACGCCGAACCGTCCACCCAGCGTCCTCCAGTCCGCTGCTGCCCCGGTGAACAGAGAGGGGTCCAAGCTAGTCCACGCGCAATAGGGGCCCCGCCTCACGCTGATGCCACGAGTATTCATCCTCCCGCAACCAGAACTTCAAAATGTTTCAGCCCGCCACCGCGTGCGGCAGATCTACCAGATACAGCACAGTACACGTAAGGGGCTTCACTACAGGCAAGCAAGATAGGGCCGTAGAACCAGGCTTAAGCGCCAGTCCAAGCGGCACTGTCCTCGGCAATGAGCCGGACACAGCCACACGCCGTAACCGACTCGCGCGGCGCGGACGAGTAGGCCGCTCTTGTTCTTCTCCGTCCGCGACAGGGAGATCACCGTAAGCGCAGAACAACGTGCTTGTCTGGCTGGAGCCCCAGCCTTCACGTCCCACGCATATCACAAATCGCGTACGGCATGCTTCACCAAGCGGCATGGCCCAACGCGGAGCAATGCGCCTTAACGAGGAAGCCGCTCTCTGCCAGCCAGCGCCCGCGAACGCGCGGCGCCGGCGCGACGCGCCACATCCTCGAATGCAAGCCCCTGGCTCATGCTGCACGAGCCAGGAGCCCGCCTTTCTCCTTCTTGCGGCGCTGGAAGGCCATGCCGCGGATGCCCTCGGGATCGCGCACGTAGCCGAGCTTCTCGTAGAGGCCGACCACCTGGGAACGTGTGTGGTTTGCGGGGTTTGCTTGCAAACATGTACTGAGGGGAGAGGCGCGAAGGTACAATGCCCTTCGGCGCTCGTTGCATAACGGTTTACGCGGCAAACGCCGTTACGTGTCGGCGTCGACTGAGAACGGGCCGCTGATTTGTGACGAAAACACGCAGCACCGCTTTAGAAGCGCATCCCCCCAAAGGAACTCCGGGTGAACAACGCATACTGCCTCGCAACGCCTCTCGTGCTGCCGCGACAGGCTCAGGAGGTATGGGGCTGTGCTGAGCTCGCCGCAAGCCTACCTGCGGCTCCGCGTACAGCGTGATGGTCGGGATCCCGTCCTCCACCTACGGACCAACGACCCCAACAGGCAGTGGCTGTGAGCAGGCAGGTATGCGACAGTCATCATCACAGGAGGCGAGCCCGGGTCTGCAACACAATGCCGCCGCATGGGGGACAGCCGCCGAGTGACAAGACGGTCACAAGGCGCGGTAACGAAGGCACAAATAGGACGACAGGTCAACACATGCGGTTGTATGAGCGCCGCCCGCATCAACCCGGTCTTGCTCAAGGCGCGGCGCCTGGGGAAGGCACCAGGCGCTACGTGCCGAATGCCTAGTGCCGAGGGCACATGGCTGTAGGTGACCTACACTGCATATCATTGCCAAGACAGAGTGCAGCATGGGGAGCGTACTACTGCTCCGATGCCGCCGCCGGCCAGCCCAAGTCCGTCCGTCCCTTCCTGACCCCAGTCACACCCACTCCTCCCGGCGCCTGCATGTCTTACCAGCTTCTTTGTGAGCCGCTCCATCAGAGCGCGCCCCAGGCCCGAGCGCTGCCATGCGGGGTTGACAGCCACGTCCCACACAGTGGCCGACAGGACGCCGTCGCTCGTGGCGCGGGCAAATCCAACGAGCTGACCCTGTGCACAGGCAGGAGGAGGGAAGTTTCCAAACAACGCTTTGAGACGATCGGACTGGTATCCAGAGGAACGGCAAGGTACGCGTGTGCAATCAGCACGCACGCTGCGCGATGCGTCAGAAGAGCACTCCCGCGAGCCTCAGTCTTCGGCTTCAAATGCAGAATGAACCTGGAACAGGAGCTTGCCATGCGGTCGTTGGGCCTCGTGCCCGGACATTGCCCGGCCGAATATGACCGGTCTGCTCATTCCGCGCGGATTTCCGCCACCACGGAAAAGATTCCGATCTGGGCTGCGCGATCTTCGCGGATCTTCCATGGGGCAGCCCTTACATGCCGGCACCGCATCAGCCCTGGCTCGCTGGCGCGCCTCTTGGCCTCTCCAATGCTCCTACCACCGCTCACCCGCGTTCACTATAACGCACCTGCCGCGCGACTCGAGACTGCTTCGTAGACCGCACCCATATGATGTGGTACGTGTTCTCCAGCGCCACCCGGAGGCGGTCCGGGTCACGACGGGGGAAGCCCACCTAGTGAAGAGGGGGAGGAGGAGGAGCACACATAGTGTTTTGAGGACCGCGATTAAATGGCCCGATCCCACTGGCCGAGTATTATGTGCGGACGACCCCGCAAAACCGACCCTTGGACGAGGGTAGGCGGGACAGCAAGGTGGCACGGGAGGTCGTTACGGTCAGAGCCCCGGTGAGAAACAGCGCCACCATGTCACCGCGGGCCCGTCGACGTTACGTACTCCGATTACCGTACCCGTCATTTAGGGACAGGAAATGCTAGACAGTGCGTTACGCGTAGTCAACCAGGGTGCTGCTAAGGCACTGGTCAGGGACCAAGTGCAACGCACACGCGCATGACCGAAGCAACTCACGATTCTATGACATCCTTCCCTCGCCACGATGGGGCGTGGTCATGGGCCGCATCGGTCACGATGGGGCAGTGACACAAGCCGCTTGACTCACGGTGGGCCAAGGACCCTAAGGCCAACGGACCCTCACCCTCCGAAGGCCAGAACGCTATGAATTGCAACCGCACCTTCTCAAAGAGGTCATTGAGCTCAGTAATGAGGATGCCCTCTCGCCCCTCCATGAACTGCACGCCGAGCTTAGTCTCAAACTCCAAGTCGGGTTTGGAGATGGGCGGCGGCCGCAGCACGCCGCCGGTGGCCTCCTGCGGCAACGGCAGGGCGCGTACGACCAAGCCATGTAATAAGAGCACGCGCCGCCCCTGCACACGCGACCCGGTTTCATTGGTGTCCTGAGCCACGGAAGTCTAGCAGCCATCTGGGACAGGGGAGCAAAGCGAGAGCCGATGCGACCCCGTTGGGGGCGCTGCAAGGAGCATCTAGCCCGCGTACTGGAGGAAGGGTCGGGGTTTTGAGAGGTAGCAGGTCGGGAAGCTTACCTCCAGGCGACTCCCGTAGAGCGTCTTATCAGGGCTCATGCCGTCACCGTTCCCTGCGCAAGGAGAAGGGGGCGAGCGCTCACCGTGCGTATCTGAAGGTGGCGAAACGGCCAGCGAAATAGGCCGCCCAAAGTGAGACCTCGACCAATTCCTCCGAAGCCTCCATGCCACGCTCACATAGCCATGTTCCTAGTGTACCCTTAACCCCCGCAGCCGATAGCAGGAGATGCCTTGCCTACGCCGTATTCAAGCCCTTCGAGCACAACCTTCCTCATGGGGGCGCTTCACACCCTGGGAATCGAAGGCCACCTCAGTCGGCAGCGGACCCGGCATTCCCGCACACTTAACACCCGACCGCCAAACAGCGCATGCATCAGGGGGGGCGCTTGGATGTGCTGCACAACTACTCCCTGGGAATTGGTACCCGGCGTGCTGCCCAGCGACATGCCCCCCGTGGGTCAACCCCACCTGCGAAAGCTTGCCCAACATAGCTCAATCGCGGCTTTGACTTTAAGCTGTTTGGGACCTCCTGCGCCGGCGGCACTGGGCACGCAGAGGGGTGCCGGTCGCGCAGGGTGGTCGCAAGCAGGGTAGTTGGTCGACGCCCAAGCGCGCTTGCTCTCCGACCAGCGCATGAGGCATGGCAACTGCTTCCTCTGATGCTCCCTCTTAAGTGTGGGGACCTTGCCCCTCTAAATGCACGGCATGAAGAGCGCAGAGCCGAAGAATCCATTTGCTGCTTATGTGCCGGCCACAAGCACGGCCCACAGAACGCGCTAGCAGTTACACTGATATCAATGTCATAAGCGGCCCAATCAAGCGTAAGTGGGTGGTCTACTTCACGTTGGCCACAGCAGGCCTGCTTGCTTGCACTGCAAGTTGCAGCAACCCTAGGGTCAAGAAGGGTATGTATTAGCACATGACGTGCAGACTGCCTGCCGGGAACGGCTCAGCATTCAATCCTCACGGCCGAGCAAAACTGACCTTCCGTTCACGATCTTCGCCGAATGGGCGACAACATCGTCAATATGGTTGATACTAGATGCATTATTAGCCAGGATTTAATGAACAGCATTAAATGCATGGCAAGTGGACTAAGTTATCCGTGACCCAAGGGACAGCGGTACCCTGTCGGTCGCGACTGCCTCATTGAAAGGAGCGAGTTCCACGGAGGAATGGCTAGTTGTAAGTAACGGTGATGATGTCAATACTGGGTTGCTTAACCGTGGGCTGTGTGGTGTGGACAAGACAACCACAGCATGTCTATCTGGTCCTCATGCTACTGAATGGGTCAAGGAGTGATAAACCGCCCCCGCAAAAGATACATGCTGCCGAGGCAGCAAGTGATGCTTTCTGGGCATTGCTTTATGCCGTTACGGCTGGTTACAGACGGAACCCGCAATGCAGCGTGTGCTATGCTTTACCTGCTTTACTCAGATACCCATTGCGTCACTCTATGAAGCAAGGCTATAGCAGAAACCCCACACTGGTCAAATGCCCTTTTTCCGACACCTGCAGCTGTTGCTGCTCCTGCTGCACCAGGAGAGCTCCAAAGAGGCCCGATCGGCCGCCAGGGACACGATCAGCCCGGCCCCCGTCCTCTTCCTCCACGTCCTCCTCCTCTTGCTCGTCCACGCCGCACCCCACGCCTCCGTACTGCTGTGGCGACTCATACTGGGCCGTCTCAGCATCATACGGCACCTCCTCGGTGAGTACGGCACCGGTTGCGGCTGGTACGGCAGCTTCAGGAGCTCCAACGTCGTGGACGTCCGCGCATTCCGGCCCGCCGGGGTCAGGGTGCCCTGCAGGCTTCGCAGTGGTCGCGTCCTGCCGGCACTCGCCGGGCACCTGCCGGGCCGCGAGATCCGCAGCCGATGATGGCGGCGGCGGGCCGGTAAGGTCCGGCAACCTGCCGTTGGGGTTGAGCGGACACGGCAGGCAGCCGATGGCGCATCGCGTCCACCCCTCACAGCGCACCCACCGGCGAGCGCCGGGCTGCTTTCTGCAGTCCCGGCCCTGAGCATCCTTCCCGTCATCGTTGGCGTTGGCGACATTTCCTGTATCGGCGGGCCAAGCGTTGCCCGCGCCGCCCACTTCCGGCTCCGGCTGGCGCCGCTTGGTAGCCCGCCGTGATCCGGCCAGCGCCAGCGCCCGCTGAAGCGCCTCCATGACGACCTGAGTGAAAAGCATTTCACTCACATGTGGTATGTGCGGGGAACGGCCAATCGGTTACGTTCCACACTGGGTCACGCGGCGCAACCTCAACGCACAAGTGCAGGATTCAGAGGGTACAGGGGAAGGCTGGTGTACCTACCGAAACGGCGTCATCGGTCTAGCCCAGGTCAAACTACACCGAACTACGACGCTGAGTGCACGCCAACCAGACCCGCGCACCTGCCGGCACTGCTCATGGTCGGTCGGCTCCCCCGGCCCTGGCGCATCCATGGGAGCTAGCCCGTCGCCACCACGTGCACCGCTGCCGCTGCCGCTCCCGCTGCCGCCTCTGCTGAGGCCGAGGGTGCCAAGCGCCTCCGTTCCTCCAATGGCCTGGGCCGGCTCGCTCAGCCCTGACCTTAATTCGGACGTGCCTCCCCGGACAATTGCCAGAAGCGCCTCCAGCTGCTCCGAAGACACGGGTCCATCCAAGGACGCATCGTCGGCCGCGTCGCAACCAACCTCGCTGCCATCCAGCCCTGCCGCCGTCGACCCGTGTTGTTGCTTGGCGGTGGCCGCTGGTGCGCTCTGGGCGCCCTTCTTGGCGAGGCGGCCGGAGTTCTTTCTGGAGGGACTCAACAGTGCCGCGCCCTGGAGGGGCGAGGGAAAGGGCAATTAAGTGGACCGTGGGCACAGCTGCGCGTGCAGGGTGTGGCAAGCATATGGCTGCCGTAACGCGTGCTCTCGCACTGTTCAGGAGCTGATATCAGCGAACAGCCATACCCGGCAAATGTGCGGGACCGAGGCCTAGTGGTGGGTCCCTCAAGGCAAGCGCTGGGACGCGGGCGCTAGCGCTCCTTGAAGCAGCGCACTTGCACAGCGCCGTGCGTGGCCTTCCCGCCTCCCAATCACCCCACCTGGCCAGATGAGGAGAGCTGCGCGACTGCGCCAGCGGGCAGCAAGCGCAGCACCCAGCGCATGTACGTTTGTGCTGCTTTTGACAGCGGTTGCCCCCCCTCGCCAGGGCCCTCCTGTGCAGGCGCGTCTGGCAAGCCAGAGGTGGCAGTCGGTGGGCACTCTGACGAGACCAGGCGGTCGAGAGCGGCCTGCAGAAGGGTTCCAAGGATCCATTACCGAAACCTCGTAGTATACCGTAGTACCGAACTTCGTAGTATAATACAGGGATGTCTTCTCCGTACAGTTCATGGTAAGACGTTTGCAAGGGGCCACCTGCCACTCCGTTTCCAGCATATCAGCGGGAGAGCGGCAAAAGAATACCGTTCTCAGGTAGCTCCTGCAGGCCCGTTGCAGGGCCATTCGAGGCCACACAAGCTGCCCACAGGCCCACCTTGAGAAGCATTAAGCGCAAGCGCGGATACCACTTGAGCAGTTGGAGCATGGCTGTGGCAAGGCCGAGCGGCGATTCAGTGAGTAAAGAAACGCGCACAACGTCCATCACAGACGAACGGGCGAATGATAGGGCAGAGAATTGTCATGGCAGATTCAGCCCTGCTGAGTCCCACGGTTCAGCAAGAGCCTTCGAGTGCGACTTGCAGGGTGTTCAGTTTGCGGATTCCCGTCCATAGACGCTCTACCGTTCCTTTCATCCCCATGTAAGCCCTCTGGATCCCAACAGCCCAAGTCCGGACTCCTTCAGAGCCACCCACCTGACTTCCAGGCAAGCTCCTCGATCTGCTGTTGTGGGCGCTGCTGCTGCTGCTGCTGGTGGGCCCACGACGCTGATGAAGCAGACGGCTGCGGCAGCGCCGGCGGCCGCAGCGCGGCGCCGTCGAGCAGCGGCCCGATCATCTCGTGTGTGAAGGCCGGCGGCAGCAGCGAGCGCAGATCGGACAGCGCCTGCTTGCGGATGCGCTGTCCCTCCGGTCCGCTGTAGCTCGCTGTGGAAATGTCACGTGGAGGCCAGCAGGGGATAACAGTAATAATGACGACAAGCCCCACTTGCCGAGAGGTATCACGGGCAAGAGCTGGCACAACACGCGCACCTGAGCCTGGGGCAACACCCAGCACATAGCGTACCCGGCAGCGCTAAATCATCTGGTATGGTTCTGGCCACGCCCAAGCATGCGGTACCTGCGGCCTCTTCCATCACCTCCTCATCGTCATCGTCATCGACGGGGTCCGCTGTACCGCCGCTCCCGCTCAGCCCCGCCGCCGCGGCCGCCCGCCAGCTGTCCGCCAGACACGTCAGCAGGGCCGCGATGCGGTCTGAGGCGGCCGCGAGCGCCTGGCGTTGCCCCTCCCTGTAGGGGGGACCGGACCGGGACAGGGACAGGCAGGAGCCGCAGCTGGTTAGGGAGAGCTTCCGGTGTCAGCGGAAAGCTCCATGCTGCTGCCGTCTCAAAAACCTTTCGGCTGCCCTGAAAGAAACAGACATCGCCACAACCCCAAGACCGGTCGTCAACATCGGCTGCACTACCGTACACCAGGCCCCTGGCAACAATCTTAAGCAACCGCCGTGGATACCTCGTGGCTGTATACCCGGCAGCAACATCTCGCGGTCCGTTCCCACTGCCGCCCTGTTTTCCCCGCTACCCAAGCGGCACATGCAGCATGGCATGAGGGACCGGCATGCGCTGCTGCGGCGCCTCTAGTCAGCGACCGCAGCGACCAAGAAACGCCGCCCCCTCAAGTTGAGACTTGTCGAGAAGATTGCAACTCACCAGTAGTTTTCCCGTAGCCACGCAAGCGCACTATCGGCAGCGGCCCGAAGCAGCGGCAGAGAGGGCAGCTCGTTGTGGGTCGCCTCGTGGCGGACATCCACCAATGCCCGCGGCAGACCTGCAGCCGGCGCAGCACGGCACAGGGGTGTCACAGGTCATCCTGCGAGGCAGTCCTTCGCGGGGCACGGTGCTGGACGCACAGCCCTCCTTCCCCTCCCACAAAAGGCTGCTTACTGGCAAGGAGCTAGCCCTGCTTCCATGCTTATCAGCCCACACGCTCAATCCGACGATAGCATGGCGGCTGGTATGCGTAGTAGCAAGTGGCAATGGTCGCGCACCGGCACACGGAACAGGCAAGGCAAGCAATCCGTCTACAAGCCCAAGGCCCTGACACAACGCCACACCCGCGGCGTCGGACAAGACTGCGACACTGGATGCGACACGGCCCTTCTGTTGGCTGTCGCTGATGCCGTTGACTAAGCGAATCAACGGCAGGCTGTACCGCAGCCGCAGCGGCAGCTCGCCCGTCGCCAGCGCCGCCTCCGCCGCATAAGTTGCGTGGCCTGCGCGTGCCGCTGCGGCGGCGCTCTGCCATTGCTCGTCTGCCCGTCGGGCGTCAAGGAGGTGAGCTGTGATGTCCACGCCAAGGGGTAGCTTGCCCCGTAGGCGCCATGCGGAGACCTGGAGTCACGGTAGTTGGCCAAGATCCACAACGCTGGGCATGGTTGACACGTGACACGTTGCAAGGGGAAAAGAGCCGCTCTCCGATACCGGTATGAGGTTGCTAAAATGAAGCTCCGGGGAGCGACCCGGAAAACCTCGGGGCACATCCCGTGAAGCCGACACTTCTACCCCGCACCCTTTTCCCACTGACCTCCCTACCTGCTGAAGGGCCACGTCTTGCCGAAGCTGGTCCCCGCTCCAGAGGTCCTGCCGTAGCGATTCCCACTCCGCCCAGCATGTCCACGGCACAACCCTACCCGACATCTTGGTGACGCCCTACAACACCCCTTCACGCATGTAGAGCTTCGCGGTTGTCCTCATGATGCCGGTGGCTGGCCAAGCACCATCGCCGCCGCGCGCCGACATCAACGGCCAGAGCTTCCTATATCAAGCTGTTAATATTGAGAATCAAATCGTGGGCCGGTAAGCAACAAGCCGTAGTCCTCTTTGTCGCTCAGCTCAAGAAGCTACAGCCCGTAAATCATACGCCAACTGAATTTTAGAGCTCAGTGCGTCTTTTGCCGCCCGCGCGGCCAGTGGGAGCTGGTGCACTTGGCTCCCGCTAGTATGTTATGTTACAGTTAGAGGCCCAGCGGCGCTTTTGGATTCTGTTGATACGCAAGGTACACAGCACCCTCGTAGCTGTTTTGTACGTGTACTTTTTCTACTGAAGATCGAGTACTGTGCGCTGGCGCTTAGCACTAGTCGAGTATTTTGTCCTGTGGCTGGAACGATTCCCGTCCTATATGGACCCGGTCGGGCCCCAAGGAACGCAGGGAAACGGCACAAAAGGACGCGCGCGGTTGCACGCCGCTGCGATTGCTATGCCGTGCGCAGTGATAAGTGGCTCAACTCGACTCAACCCAAGGCTTCAAGTCATCCGTTCAAAACAGGCGGGGCGTCGTGGCTGGAGAGCGGCAGGGCCAGGGGAGGGACTGGAGGGAGGCGCTGGGGAGGCGCCAGGTGGACCTCTTGGTGTGCTGCGCCAGCGCCTTGATCAGGCTGGTCTTGCCGGTGCCGGGCGGGCCGTACAGCAGGAAGCCGAGCTTCTGGGGGTAGCCGGGGATGGAAAACTTTCCCGACTTGGTCAGGAACTGGTCAACCTGCGGGCGGGCGGGCGGGCAGGTGGGCGGGCGGGAGCAGATCGGTGAAACACGGCCGGCAGCAAGTTGAAGGGTTTGGAGCAGTTGGACCAGGAAGGTGTGGAGAGGGCGATAACTTCCTCTGCTCAGCCCAGACTGGCCGACCGTCGCGTCGCTAATCACTTGGCACCACGCTCCCCGCCCGCCTGTCCCCGCCCGCCTGTCCCCGCCAACAGGCTAGAAGCTGCACGCTCCCCCTCCGCCCCTCTGTCCCCTTTCCTGCCCCCCCCCCTCGGGCCGCACCAGCTTGAGCAGCGCCTCCTTGTCGGGGTGGAAGAAGGACGCAAAGGTCTTCTCCTCGCTCAGCTTGTAGCGCTTGTAGAGGGCCGAGGGGGTGGAGGCGCCGTCCCCCTCCGCGGGCGCGCTCCGGAAGCCGCTCAGCACGGGCATATACAGGTAGCGCGCGGGGTCCACGCGGGAGGTCTGCTGCCGGCGGTACGTCTGCGGGAGATGGGACAGGGGAGTGTTAAGGGCAGAGGGGAAGAGGATGAAGAGAGGGAAAAAGGGAAGCCGGGCCGGATGGAGGGGTGACGAACTGCGCGGCGCGGGCGGAGCTGCATGGCCCCCGCGTAACAATAACACGCACAAACCGAGAAGTGGTTCCAAAAATGGTTCAATATGGTGTAATTTGAGGAAAAACCAAATAAATA